>CAEGAF010094144.1:0-16728 GCA_903067075.1 Micropoecilia bifurca | reverse complement strand
TATATAAAACATTCAGTGGAGAGAAAATACTACATTTACTTTCAGAAATATGATGTTGGACGTTTGAGCAACAGTCCAGTCATTTTTCTTCTGAGCCCATGTTTAACATTCTCTATGGCTCAGGAGTGGCTTAACACTCAGATTGTGTCCTGAATATGTTTATGTGCAGTGGCCCTTGAAAGCACTGACTTCAGCCCGGAGTCCATGTCTTGTGAATTTTCTGAAATGTATGCTTGGATAAAGCTCTCTGTGAACAAGAAGTTGCTTAGCAAATGACCTCTGGAGGCTTAACCTCTGGAGGTTAAGCCTCCAGAGGTTAAGCCTCGGCGACCGTGTGCTGAGTCAGCAGTCCTCCCAACGATTACCGAGACCACAGCACAATCATAAAATCCAATTTCTGTCATAAAAATCCTCGGCTTAATCGTCTTGATTAAATATTCATTAGGGGTTTTCATTGGCCGTTATCATCAAAATTAAGAAAATAACTGCTTAAAAGTAATCTGTTTAATCTGTTACGCCTTTTTGATTCAAACCACAGAAAAACTTGATTTTCATATTTATTAAAATTCACGTATTTTATCACATGCATTTGTTATATACATATATATAAATAAATGTTTAAGTACGCGACGTGATTCACTCCTGACACACGCACACAAACAGCCTCTCCTGCATTCAGATTTTGACATAAACCTCCTAAAAACCAGGCCCTGCACTCTTGCTGCCAGGCGGACAGACCACCCTTCTTGGCTCAGCATGTAAACAACTGCTGGGATGGAGCTGAGCATTTAACTGTCGGTGTGTTTGCAAGCTTTGGTGTCCCCGTTATCGGAGGTTAAGTGTCCAGATGCACACTGCACTCCACTCCCCCATCCATGACGCAGCAGGACCACTGAACACTCAATCTGTGGACTCCGCTGCAATAACGACCCCATGCCGGGCGGGGGGGACGAGTGTGTGTCCGTGAGTGAGGAGCATGTCAATAAATGTCTTTGGATGGATGGAGGTATAGAGGTTAGCCTGGTATAGACGGTTTAATGTTGTAAACTTCCCAAGACCCACAAGTGTTAAACTTTCTGCCCTGCCCTCACAGTTTTGTCTTCACTGTCTAGTGAGAAGCCTATCATGTCATGGAATATTCTCCTACTGATCTAGAATTGACAAAAAACAACAAAACACATATTTTGTGTGCATAAGATGACATTTGCCTTTCTATTGACAGTTGAAGCTAAATGCAGTTGTTGGGTTCAATTAAGTTCTTAAAAGTCTTAAAACAAACTACACATTTCAGAGCTGCATCACATGCATGAGTTGACAATGATGATGATGATGATGATGATGATGATGATGATGATGATGATGATGATGACGACGATGATGATGACGATGATGATGATGACTTTAATGGTGACAGCTTCAGATCAGAGGAGACGTCAAGTGGCCCATTTATTTTGAACTGAGAATGAATCATCCACTGGTTATTCTCCACCAAGCAAAGTACAAGTGGAGCAAAGCAGTGAGAGGAGTTTAGTGATAATGGTGAAAAATAAAAGGAGTAAAATATTCCGTCATTCCCGATCTATGACCATGTCATGCCAAAACAAGGAGCAAATGCTCCAAGTTAATCGGTGCTCTGGATGGAGCACTTCCTGCTGCTGCTGCTCCGGTTTCAGCTGTAAGGACTGGACCACATTGTCACTGTGCTTTCATCAGCATTTATAATCACCAATCTGGGCTCTGAAAACTGACAGCAGTTGCACCTGAATTTCTCTCTGCCCGGGCTGCAGGCAGCAGAGTTTGGGGGGAACTGTGTCCGGCCCACAGAGCTCCTTTGGGTCAGGAGTCTTTAACTCCAGTCTTTGAGTGCCAATGGCCCTGCAACTTTTATCTGCCGGACATTGGCCTTGACCGTTTGCTTCAGCTGTGCTTCAACTCACCTAAAGCAAATAGTCAGATCATTAGCAGGAGTCTGGAGAACTTCAATACACGCTAAAGAGGGAATTAAGCCGTTTGATTCAGGTGTCTTGGAATGGGGACGGGCAGGACGCCCAGCACTCCAGGACTGCTCTGGGCATTTTGCAGGTTTGGCAACCTAATAGTTAAGAAAGACAGCAGAGGTAACTTGATTAAAATAGGTTTTCTTGTAAGACACGACTAGCCACATTGTGCGCTATACTGGAAGGTCACCCGTATAAATGAAACCATCCCACAGATGCGATTGTATCGTGACTCAGACACGGTTGGCAGGTTTTGAGCCTGACATGTTCTAGTAGGTCGTGTCGGTCCTGGAGAGTACAGAGCGGTCTTCACATTCCCAGGATCATTTTAGAACTAATCTACCTTTCAGTGAATGAAAAAAAGATCCATATTTACTTGTTCACTTTGAACAAGGCTGACCTGTAGCTATTGTTGGTCGTTAATGTGCTGTGCTTTTTTTTCTTCTTTATCCTGATTATAAACCTTTAGTGGTGAGAGGTTATGAATAGGTAAGCTGCTTGCTCTTTTTAATCAACAAATGTAAGGCATTTGGCTGAATCCCGCTGAATGTCACCTTCTGTTTTTAACAGAAAGCCAACAATGAAACAATGGTTAACAAAATCGCAGCTTCATGTATAAGACTAAAGAAGTTGGCTTTTATTCCCCCCTTTTTATTTCGTGGGACTTGCGTCTTTCCGCTCTCAGCGTTCTTTAGTGGAAGAGGCCTCATTTAAAAATAAACCTGTGAATGAGTTTACTAAAAGCAAATGGTGAGTGGGTGGAAAGGCTTTGCAAAAATGCATTCACGGCAAACCGGTGGTGCAAAACTGCCTATGAGGAAACCTCGCCTGCCGAGCTCGCTGGGTATGTAGCGGTGGCTGTAATGCGTTTCTTGTCTGCATCAATACTCAGCTGTGGAAGGTGCCTTGAAAAAGTATTCGAATTAACAGCCTGTTTAAAGGATGGCGTCTCAATCATTGGTTTGAGAATTTATAATTTTCTGGAACAGAACGCACAGCTTCCAAAAAAAATCCCGTTTAACGCAAAAGGCTTGCAGATTATGGAGATGTTTCTGACAAACATGAGACAGTCCTGTGTGTGTGTGTGTGTGTGTGTGTGTGTGTGTGTGTGTGTGTGTGTGTGTGTGTGTGTGTGTGTGTGTGTGTGTGTCTGAGTGTGTGAGTTACATTGACAAAACTTAAGTCAGTCAGTCAGTCAGTCTTCTGGCTTTGCTTTGGCTCTCTGATCACATGGTGATTTAAATAATTATATTCAAAATAGCTTAAATTTGTATACCGTATTTTCCGCACTATAAGGCGCACATTAAAAACCTTCAATGTCCTCAAAAACCGACAGTGCGCCTTATAATCTGGTGCGCCTTATATGTGGACCAATATTGAGCCACAACAGGTCTAGTTACTACGGTAAGCAGCCGCCGACTTCATTTTCCCCCCTAGAAGAAAAAGTGTTTGGTACATGCTGGGATAGTTGTCAGACTGCTGGTTTGTTAATAAAGTTTAAACCCAGCGGCGGGGGAATAGAGAGACAGAGACTGCGGCGGCGTGTCAGTTGGTCTGTGTTAGTTAGAAATCATTTGGGCATAATATCGCAACACCAACACCATGAGTGAAACAACGACTGGGCCAGCCTACTATATATAGTAATGTACTTGTGGACCAGTTCTTTATAAATGTGGATGTGTAATAATAGAGTACGGAACAAATCAGCAACCCAAACTGAAGTGTCTATTCTATGTGCCTTATAATGCGGTGCGCCTTATATGTGAAAAAAGCCATAAAATAGGCTTATTTCATATGTACTCTGGATATAACCAAACTCAGGAGCCTTTTTGGAGGTAATCAGGTAACAGTACCTGTGCAAGTGTGTGAGCATTAAGGTCAGATTGGTTTGATGGAGCTCAAAGCGACGTCTTTTTTCTTTTTGAGGCAAAATATCTGTGAGCTCTGTAGTTATTTTGGAGATTTTGATTCCAAAGCAGCATCATGCAGTCAAGTCAGGAAGCGGACATCAGGAACAGCCCACCTGTGAGTAGATCTGGCGTTAATGAGGCAAGCAAACTCTAGGCACATTTATCAATTTCCTGGGGATCAATTAGCGGCCGGCGCTCCAACCTTTTTAACCTGCAGCTCATCCAGAGAATAACGACGATAAGTGAAAACCGATTGGATCCGGTTGACATGGGAAGCATGGACTTGGGCTGGAGAATGCTTTGGTCCCACTGGTTACCTGTATGTTAATTTTTAATATATTCTGATATTAAATGTTATTCTGAAATTAAAATTTGATTCATTTTATGATGCCACTTTACAAGGTAACCTGGGAGATTCAAACAAAAACACGTAAACAGATTTAAAAGTTCAAAAACATCCAACACAATTCAGTTTATTAAAAAAAACTACAGTTAAGAAGGAAGCTCAATGATTTAATTGAATTCTCATTCATTCTGAGTCCAACATGCGCTTCAGGAATGGAGGGAAAAGGAAAAGAAAATACTTATTTTAAGAGGAAGAGACCTCCAGCAACAGCAGACTCAGTGAGGGCAGACAGTGGCCTCGAGAAACTGGAGACTGAGAGAACACAACAGACACAGACAAACACAAAGACACTTCCTAAGGTGATGAAAACAAAAAATATTTGACATTTTTTCCTTCCCCTTCCACTCAACATTCTTTGCGTTTGTTGCTTGCTTGCTTTCCCCCTTCCACGTATTCATGATTACGAGTCTGCAGAGATGGTCATCAGGACTGACCTTCGCTCCGTTCAGCACTATATGGTCTGAAAAAGAGCTGCTGACATCCCTGCAGACCCCACACATCCTGGGCACAAACAGTTTAGACCTTCAGCTTTAGGCTGCAGAGCGCCACCCGTGAAACAAAACAAGCATATTTGCACTACCAAATCACTCCTTTCTTTTTCTTTTTTTTTCATTTTCATTTTATATGAATATAGCTGTACAGACACATACATGTGCATATTATGGTTTTTATTCTTTATTTGATTTCTTCTAAAGTTTATATGGTTATACTTTTATTTTCTCTTACACTGTGAAAAGCCAAGTCAAATATCTTATTTAAAAACCCAAGATAATAAAGCATGAAAATAAAAAACATCCTTGTAGGTTTTTGGGTTTTTTTGTGAGTCACTAAAATATAAACCGTTAAGTGAAGCACCGTAGCCTTTATAAATTATTGCACATTTGTTACTATTAAGATGTAAAGTGTTATAGATTAAGCTATTTAAATAACTAAAGCTGGACCCATTCATGTCAACTTAAAGTTCTTACTATTAGTGACTAATATTGTAAAGATGGCTACTAAGGAGGATATTTTTTAACTTGTCCATTTACTGATTTACTGATCTACTGGGAGATAATTAACTTTTATTTAGCCCATATTTAGGTTTTTTTTTATTATAAATGGTGTTTAATCTTAAGTCACAAAACATATTAACACATTTTTACAGATTTTTCTAAAAGTATTTGAAAGTATTAGCAGGCAGTGAAAACATAAAGTAAGGAGTTTTTTTCCCCACTTTCACAAGCCTTGAAAGTGCTTTACATAAACTGTTCTATTCAGTGAGTCTTATCTTCTAATCATAGAATAACAGGAAAAAAATACTGCGAGTGGAAAAAACTAACTTTTCTTGCTCTCAAATCCTTACCTGTCACTCCATTAGTCCCAGTAATCTGGCCATGAAAAGCTCTCATTTAATCAACCAATGACGGCGGCTGTCTCCTACCCTTCAGAGAATAATCTGCGCTAATATCATGCCGTCAATCACATTTTGCAGCTTGCTTAAACAGAGGTGTCACTGTGAGAACAGCTTGATCTGAATCACTCAAACCTCAGACTATTCCAGTCAAACAGAACAAAAGTTGGACATTTTCTATTCTGAAAGATGTGATTGGATTTTAGGGAGAATGGAAGAACAGCAACTGATGGATTCACAGTAATTCAGCTACATGTGGGATATTTCTATTGAATCTCGGTCTACTAATTTGCCAAGTAATTTCTAGCATAGTTTTCCAAATACGCCGTGCAGCCACAGAGTCACATATAAAGTGCAGTTTATCATCTCAGTATTGATGTCTGGGACGTCAAAGGCGGCGGTGGTGAGTGTGACTGGAGCATCTGATCTATTCTCCAGCCTTGAATTCAGGCAAGGTTGGACAATAGTTTGTTTTTTATTCATCTGGAAAAAATCTACTGGAATTCCAAGTTTCATTTATGGGGCGACCAGGCTGAGAATAACGGCACAGCCACAAGTCTAAAGTTTTTCTTTTACGAGTTTTCACCTGGCATTTTAGACATACCACATGAAGGCACTTCTGTTCTTCAAAACGACATATCTCAATCCTGCACGACTGACCGTAAGATCAAGATTTTGAGGTAAGCAGGAAGGCCACATTTCTGTACAAGTTCAAACATTTATAAATATTTCTAAATTCATTCTAATTTAAGCTCTTGCCTCCTAATGTTTCATTGTAGAGACGCACACATTTCCATTTAATGTCATGTTGACGGCAGGATATTAAATGACAACTTCAAATCTAGGATTCCTCACGCGGTCATGCTGTCGGGCTGCATTAAACAATCCAACAGGATCGATCCAGTTTAATCAGAGATCCAGTTCGTCTTGGACAACATGTTTTGGAAAGAAGAAAAGAAAGTCGATGCAGCAGTATTCCTTTGAATAGTGACAAACAAGTCACTATTTTAGTCAAATTTTCTCTTCCTTAACATTTTCTGTTATGACTCTCTTATGTAAGTGGCAGCAGCAGCTCCAAGACTCTAAAACCTCTTGTTAAGTATTAAGTTATCTGGAAGACAGCCAGTTAAATGGGCTTCTTTTCTAATCTTGTTTTCCGCTCAAATTACTTTACAGTACAAGCTACATTTATTCAATCACACACACACACACACACACACACACACACACACACACACACACACACACGTATTCGTGGAACTTCTTTGTCTATAAACTCTTCCAGGCAGCAGAGTGCTTGCACCCCTTCACACGCCATTGAGCTGATTGAACATAAGATGGGGTTCAGCGTGTTGCCCAAGGACACTTTGACATGCGAACCGTGGGACGCTCAGAATTAAACCGCTGACCTTCCAATTGGCAGACAACCACTTTATCTCTTGTCGTACATCTCCAGAACACACTGAAGCAGAAACAGGCAACAGCGTGTGATCAACCTAAAGGAAAGAATAGATAAAGAAAAAAGAAAAAAACGATATTGCTTATCTGGTGGCATCTGACTCTCAGACTGCTGTGCAGTAAAGCAAAGGCAGGGAGAGGGATGGAGACAAACACCAAAAAAAGAAGGTAGGAAATGGTAATGATGATGTCAAGAAGCTATATTTGAAAAGGAGCTAGCGGAGGAATGTCAATCAAATTTAAAATCTGACGTAAAGGTGTCAGATAAGGAGAAAAATGGAGGTGATCAAAACTGAGTAAAAGAAACAAACCGACAGATGAGCGTTCCTGCCCCTCCCCGATTTATTGCCTTTGTAGTTTGGGTTGTTTCATATTCCTTTTTTTTTCCATAAGGTTTCATCTATGTGCTCAAATCACTGATTGTGTTTTCCTCACAAGGAAAAGTAAACATGCATTCCAAACTCTTTTTTTAATTTGCTGTTAAAAAAAAGAATTGCTACAGCAAAGTAATAGTTGAATAAATGGAAATGTGCTTGTGTTTTCTGACCAAAACATATTATTGTAAGAAAATATGGTAACACTTTATTTGAATGTGTGTGGATAAGACACTGTCATGAACACGTGTTATGAACATGAAGGAGTCTTTATGAATGTTTATAACTGTTGTCATGATTGTCATTTGGTAAATTACGCCACTTTTAATGCAAAGTGTCACTAAGAGTTGCATTAAAAAGCCGTTAAAATGGCCAGGTTTGCATTATTTGATAAAAATGACACTTTTAATGCAACGTTGAACTGAAAGTCCATTGAAAGTGTCAACTTTGCTCTAAAAGTGTCATTATTTACCGAATGACACTTCATGACAACAGTCATAAACATTCATGTTGAACATTCTTTCATGTTCATAGCAGGTGTTATATCACGTTTATGATAGTATTATGTCAGTCTTACGCACACCCCTTCAAATGAAGCGTTACCGAAAATATATTTAAAACTGCAATTGTTTGCTTAACTATCTCACAGCCCATTTGTGTCCCATTTCAAGGGCGGCATGTTCCTCCAATTTCTGTGATGTAAAGACAAAATATCGGATCGAATGGCAGCTGTTCAGATCCACCCAGAGCCGGAAGTACATTTCATTGTTTGTCATCTGTAGCATGTGCAACATCATCTCCAAGTCTTAGTCTAATTGTGACACGTTAATGAAAATATCAGCTGAGGTGTGTGACCCGAGATCTGTTTTTCTTCCCTCCATCATCAGTCTGTGCCGTTTTATTCTCGGTTTGATGGACACTTTGGATTCCCGAGAGGCCTGAGGAAAGCTGTCTGCTTGCAGCTGCAACATGACTGTCATCACAAGGGAAAAACAAAACTCGGACTGAATAATGATGAGATGTGTCCATCTTTGAACAGGGATATTCTGAATGAATCATAATTAACTCAAATCAAATCTTTTTTCTCACCCTTTCGTTCTTTCGTCTCTACTTCTAATCTGTCTCTCTCTCTTTGCCTTCTATTCTCCATCTGTTTCTGATAAGGCGAAGTCATTGAAGAAAAATAAAATCATTTGGTTGGCCTTAATGTGTTTTGATTTTTCCCATTAGCAACCCAGTCATTCGTCCTCGCGTAGATGTGAGCATAATTAGTGTCTTTCATCTGCATACATTTGGTTTCCGAGCCACCAGAGCTCCGAGTCGGCCGCTAAACGCTACAACATTGACAATGAAAGTCGAGTTACTAAAATAAAATCTAGGACGGTGCTTTCTTACTTTCTTCAGTCTTGCACACCAATACGCAGACAATTTCGAATGGTATTTTAGCTCAAATGGAAGAACTTGAAGAATCTATACAGAATACACTGTGTACAATTAGCCTCGACTTGATCGATACTGTCCAGCTGTTGCCAACTCAACGACTTTGTTGCAATTTTGAAATACTTTGCAGATCTGCCCAGAGATTTTCAACCAAAAACAGCATGTGTTGCACTTTCAAACTCTATTTAGAGCCAGCTGTCAGTAGGCCCAATCTGTTGTGTCTGAATTTTGGTCAAAAGTATTTTGGTTGGAGCTAATCAGTTTTCAAAGTGAGAAACTTCACGTCCTGCCCTTCGAATTACACTGATTAAGCGACTCACGTTGCCAATGAGAAGTGAGCCGTGTCTTGGCGGGTCCGCCGTTACTTCGGGTTTTGTCCACATTCAAGCAAAAAGCTGCCTCTCGGAAAAGCCCGGTCTTTGTCCTCCCTATTAAGTCCGACCACAGTTGTTTTTCCACACTCTTCTCTTCTCGAGTCGACTCGCATCAAGTTAAAAAAGCGGAGGCCTCGAGACGCACCTGTGAGAGGAGGTTTGAGCAAAGTGTGATGACACAGGAGGTGTTCTGTCTGACCCAGACTGACTGTGGCTTTCAGTGAGGAAGTGAGGCAGTTATTAAATTTAATGGTCTAACTTGATAGCTGCATCGCTGCGCTTTTTCTATCTCACAACAAAGTTGTGTGGCTGGGCGGCACATATCCGTTCACACCTGTCTTTGCAGGGAGTTGTTATGCTCTCTGAGCTTTAATCTCCAAGAATGACTGTCAGTTTTGCTTTAAAACGAAACCCTAATAAGCTGAAGGTGACCTATCCTTGAACAGGTTAGGAAACGTCTATTCTGTCCATTATTATTCTTAGATAATCAGATATTAATCTGCTCAGTTCTGTCTATTTTGAGCTTATTTCAGGATGAGCTGTTTCAGGGCCTCTTGTCACTTTAAATTCAAATAAGCCGCTGCTGGCCACGTCCTCCAACTCAATGTTTACATTCGCACATGAAAATGGCTGAAAACTTCTTTCACATCCAACAAGAACGCAGCAGGTGGTTTCTGAATGGTAGGTCGACTACAAAACACGTCTTCTCTAGCAGCCATTGTACAGCGCAAACAGCAGTAACCCCAGCTGATCAAACGTCAAGGAGCTCCACTTGGGTTGCTAGGTGATGAGTTGGGCTTCATTGGCGTTGCTTAGTGAAGGGCAGTCCCTGCTGAATTATGATGATACATTATGAAGGTTTTTAAAACAACTCATTTTCCATACACCAAAAAAGATTAACTTATTATCCAAAAACAACTGATTGGAGGTGGAGGGTGTTAAGTGCTTTGGTCTGTTTTTAGAAGCGTTAGAGAACCAAATGGAAATAGTAAAAACTTGCAAAATGTGATTTTTTTTTCATAATAGATCCTCATTAAGTTTTCTGACCTAAACATTAAGACTGAAAGCTTTTATTAAACAGTAGGATCAGGTCTGATGATAACATTTCACTTACTCTGCCATTTGTTTCTCCTTGACTGATATAAAGCCAACCCAACATTCTGTTAGTTTAGGCTCAGCGATGCTCGCCTGCTGCTTGCTTTCCTCAAAACTTTCAATTTCAATCAAATATCTTTCTCTAAGTTAGTTTCTAAACAGACTCTGGTGCAAGGATAAACGATGGAGCACACTGGACCGTATCTCAATGTCAAAAATAATTTGGTCTCAAATGACCTGGGAGATATGTGAGCGGCCATCGTAGCTGCCTGACTATAACTCGACTAAAAATCTGTGGAAACAATACACAAACACGAGATAATTACTGAACTGGAGGCCTCTGCCTCTTGAGTAGTGGGCTACGTTTCCTCAGAAGTGCAACAGGTCGTAGCAACAAATTAGTTTTCTGTTAACTGAGTGCTTTCAAATGCTTGTCATGAAGGGGCTTCTTCATATCATAGCTGCAATATTCATTTAAAAGTGTCACTTTTTGTTAAATTTGGAGAATTCGACATAATTAAGCTTTTTAAACTGTTCTTGTTAAATTTTTCTTCTTGCAAACCACTGCTAGTTGGTATGTTTTGCCAAGAGTCTCTGAATGGACGCCTGGCAGTTTCCTGCCTGACTGTCACTCCGCTTGTGACGCCTCTCCTTATGGCTTCTGGTGCCAGGTTTAGGAGTGTTGTCATGTTTTCAAGTAGATTAATACCAGAGACCCTTATTGATTATTGTTTATTCTTTACACCCAACTACAAGAAGGTTCAAAAGAGCAATGTCCGCGTCTCCGTCAATGTCACCAACAATTAGTGCAGTGCCAGGACCTGCCTGCACTCATTTACTTGGTTTCCGTCATCCTAATTCCTCTGAACCTTTTCTCCGTTGCTCGGCTTGTGCGGCCTGGGAGACACGGCCACATGTTTCCAAGAGTTTAAAGAGATCATCTTTTTAATTGCATCATTACGAGCGAGGATACACTCTTGATCATGCTGGAGTGGATCCTAACATCTGTCTGCCCTCTAGTATCTGGAATGAAGTCGGCAGAAGGAATTAGGAAACTCTTCAAACTTTTAATTGCATGTAGGACTCTGGGCATGAAGAGTTTGCCAAGAAAAGAAGCGAACTGTTATGTCTTATTCCCAGCTCTCCCTCCCTCCTCCTCCCGTCTCCGTGTCTTGCTCCATCTTGCAGACATGTCTTTATTTGTCTCCTCACAAAGTGAATTCTGCTCTCTCTCCAATTTGCATTTGACCCTTTATAGTTCCCTTATTGTTGTTGATTTTTATTTATTTTTTGTTACAAATTGGCATTTTCTGACCTGGCCAGAGTAAGGGGAAAGAATAATTACATCTCTTGCTTCTTTGTGCTGTGTCAGCTGACAAGTTAATTGCGCTAAAGAGGAGACACAGTTTCACTGTACTCTCCTGAGTATTTGAATAAATTGCACTCAGTTTTTTTTGGGGGGGGGAGGGGGCCATTATGCCATTTATTTTGATGCTCAGGATGAATGTGTCATGCTGTTAATGTGTGTGTGACCTTAAATGATGAGACTAGGTGACGTGACAACATGTTGTCAAGGGCAAAGTTACTTTCACATTCTGGAAAAAACTCAAAAAATCCTTTGTCTTCCGAAATCATTGGCATTAAGCTATGATCAGTTTTGAACTAAATATGTATACCTTTCTTTTTTTTTCTTTTTTTTTTAATAAAGTAGTTGTTAACTGTTGGGCGTTTATTCTGAAGTATGTTGGTCCTTGTCTACAGCTATGATTTTAATGTTGCAAAGCAAATTGTTGCATGTTTCATATTGTAGTAACGACTTACTAGAATTACTGATCTGACTTCAAAGACTGGAGTCTTAACATGAAAAAGTTGTTCAATCATAGACAAAATTGTGACGGAAATTCCATAGAATAACAGAAAATGTACTGGCAGAAGATTAGCAGGATATTTTCTGGGTTTTTTTACAGTTTTTCTTTTCATGTGTAGAACTATTTGGAGCTCAATAATAAAGAAAGGGGAAAGTATGGAATAGTTTTTATCCAGAAAGATGGACTCATTCTACCTAAGTTCTTTCCTTCCATCCTTCCATTTGCAGTGACTCTCCTCTACTGTGTCCCTCATTTTCTTCTCTTGCCTCATTGTGTTTTTCCTCTTGCCATCCCTTCTTTTACTCCTTCGGTACATATTACCTCCCTTTATTCTGTGTGTTTACTCTTCTTTTCCTTACCTCTTGTACATGAGAGGACTGAGGCAAACATAGAGGCAAATGATACAAGTTTTACATGTGTTCATACATTTCTTCATACAATGGTTAAACCTTTTCTCTTTTGTTAATCCATTTTTTTCCTACTTATTTTAATGAGAAATGTCTGCCATATTTATGTATTAACATAAATTGTATGTTAATGCATAAAACCTCTTAAAAGTTTAGTCTGGAAAAATCTAGAAAGTTTACATTTAAAAAAAAAGAGTGGGCAGAAGCCCTTGGGAAAGCCTCCAGTCTGCCCTTAATAGTGACCCTGTGGGTGAAAACTTGTTTTAGCTTGCAACCTGTCTGGAGCCTATACCCTGCAGACTGCTGGAGATGGGCACTAGTGACCCTGAACAGGGCAGGTTAGGATAAAAAATAAATAAATAAATAGCTGGATTGATTTGATGACTCACTTTTTTCACCTGGATCCAAGCAGTACTTTGTGTCGCCAAGTGGAGGCTCTTTTGTTTTTCATTGTCCTTCACAAGCTATGACACACATTCAGCGCTTGCGAATAAACAGAAATCCTCTAAAAGCATCTGGTAATCTGAATAGTCACAAGAATTGAGTAAGATGTAAATGTGACAAGCAGTCGGTGCTTTTAGAGAAGCAAGGATTTCAGTTTGCTTTCAGCGACTTTCAGTGTAATGATAAAAAGTAGACGAGTTCATTTTGATATCTTATTTCTGTAACTCTAAAACCTGTGGCTCTTCTGAAATTTTTCCTACTGGTAACGATTTGAAAAGAATGCACGCTCTTATTTTACAAATCGGTTATTTTATTTTATTTTTTGGCACCTCTAAATGGAGAGGGTCATGATGGACCATTTCTGAATAGACACAATCTCATTGACACCAACAGCAACACGGAGTCAAAGGAGGAATAAAGGTGAGAGCTGCAATTTCAAAGTTTTTTTTTTGTTAACCCAAATAGTAGCTGAACAAAGCATTGATTCCAACCTTCCAGGAGAAAACCACATTTCTAAATGTTCTTTTTAAAAGAAGCAGATTTACTCTGAGAAGTCACACTCTGCAAGAAAGACACCGGACGGATTCTTGATGGGTAAAAGCATTGTGGTCTAAAGGGACACGGAAAAGAAGCACTTTGAAAAAGAGAGAGAGGAAAAAAAAACCCAGCTCTGTATGATATCGATTGGCCATGATTCTCTACCTCCTGCCTGGTCTGTCTGACTTAGAGCATCACATGGGCAATAAGCTGAGTGGGATAAATGGAGGGAAAATCACAGAATTAGTTTTTTTTTGTGCCTCTGAAACATGGCAACATTTTGGGATAAAATTCTGAGGTTTCAAGAAGTGGGAGCCACAAGAATAAAAAGGTTTGATTTTCCACAAATTATGTTTCTGCTGGGATGACTTTTTGTTGCATTTTGACTGCTTTCATGTCGATGCTTGTGTTCAAACCTTGCTCCTGTCAGACAAAAGAAAAAAAAAACTCCCTGCGATGTTTTTGTGTCTGCAAGGCCATATTATCGTTCCACCTTAACCTTTACACAACTAGTGGATCAAAATGAATTTCTGAAGTTTTCTGGTTAGTGTAGTTGACAGGTTTTTTATTACTTTATCAATGCCACACAATTAAGTTTAATAAACATCATAGAGTTACACCACCTACTGAAGTTTTATTGAAAATTAAAATAATATGTTTCCTTTTCAATGCACTGTATTTTAAATTAATATCTTGCATTGACTGTGTAGAGTCTCTATTGAATTACATGCCATACATCGATAGAGAATTGAACAGGTTTGTAATATAAATAATATGATGGCATAATTAGGTTATTGCTAGCAATGCTGCTTCAAACCGAGATGCAACCTTACAAAGTGAGCCTTTTTTGTTTTTGCTGAATATGAATCTAGCAAAATGTAGAGTCCACAGACATGATGATAAAAATGGCATATATTTGCTTACAGTGATTTTTCATTTGTGTTTTATGCATTTGTTTGACATCTTAAATGAAATCTGTTTATTAACTATAACAGAGTAGTGCTAAAACCCAGAAGCATTAAGTTTTTCTTGTTGAGCTACATGATCAAACACATACAAATGCACATCCATATTTCCTGATCACACCTTCATCCATTTTTTCTACATTTTCTTTCCATCCATTTTCTTTTTCAGGAGGTACTGGTGCCCATCTCCAGGTAACGTTCCGGGCAAGAGGCAGGGTCACCCTGGGCAGGTCACCATTCTGTCGCAGGGCAACACAGAGACACAAAGGACAAAGAACCATGTGCACACACACACACTTGTCACCTAGGGGCAATTTGGAGAGGCCAATTAACCTGATAATCATGTTTTTGGACCGTGGGAGGAAACTGGAGTACCTGGAGAAATCCCACGAATGCACAGGGAGCAAACAATAAAAAAAGACCAGGGCCGGGACTCGAACCCAGAATCTTCTTACTTCAAGGCAATAGCTCTACCAACTGCACCACTACTACACATTCATATAATCAATACAAAGTCACAGCATTAAAAAGGGTGAAATTCTTCCTAAATCAAATGAAGCAGTGTTTAGAGTTTAGGTTTGATGAAATTATGCATTTATTACAAACTTGTTTGTGAGCCTTGAGATTTTTTCCCCTAAATTTTAGACTGCTCTTATATCAAGCTATTTGTTTAGCAGCACAAAAAAACCCAGTAATATGAACACATGAAATGGTTACAAAATCTAGACAATCCAACCGGGTCGTATCTATTCTGTCCCATCTCACGGCTGGGAGGCGAATAAAAAACTTAAACAGATAATAAACAAGTGAAGTATTTTCCGGAGAGATGCGAAATATAGCTCATTCTCAATTAGTTTGAAAAGGTGAAACTTCAGAAGATCAATCGATCATTTCTACAGGATATCCACAAAACAGAGTTTGGTTCGTGTATGTATCTGCTAAGACTAGTAAACTCCTCTACATTTTGACTGAAAACCAGGAGTGAAAGTAGTTTTAAATTCTTGGGAGTACTATGACAAAAATGTTATATATATATATATATATATATATATATATATATATAGTGTGGAGTTTCTGTGCTGATAAATTTTTTTGCGAAGCAATAATAGCTGTTTAGCTCTTGAATTGCTACAAAATAAAGCTGTATTTCCTCCCTCAGCCGACTGGCTGCAATATTGACAACTTGAGATGCCATGAGACCTAAACTCTGAACATCATGGCATGGAGTACATCCCAGTTTTCCATGTCTGACATATAACCATTTATTTTAGCTTTGAAAATGGTTCTATTGATCCTGTGTCCAGACAGAGGGATAATCAGTAGCCCAGCATCATGACATGTTTGTTCTGAAGATCCTGCAGCTTCCACTTCTCTACCTAACATGGCGCCTCCTCATCCTGACTCTCTGATAGGAGGAACCACAGAGCTCCGTTAGGTTAAAGCTCATCTTCTGAAGTTGGGATATTTTTCCTCCAACAGATTCTAGAGAATCACCTCAAACCAGATGTTGGACTGGATTTTATTTCAATGTCATTTGTCAATGTTAGAGCCTCATTTTCAACAGTGGAGCTATAAAGGTTGAAAAAGGTTATTATTTTGGAGAAAATATCAACATCAATATTGATGTTGATATTTTCTCATCAATATTGAGATGAGAAAATATCAACATCAATGTTGATGTTGATATTTTCTCCAAAATAATAACTTTATATAAAAATATAAAAAACCAATATTTTTTATATTAGACAATTAATTTAATTTCACATAATTATCATGGTTGAAGCCATTTGTTTGTTAAATACTTACAGAAACATATTTACTGTGTTTGATGTTTGTTGTGAATGTAGTCACAAAGAACGAGGTAATTAGTCCAAGTTTATTGTTATTGAACTTCAGAAACTACAGTGGCTGTGATGAGCCAAGACAAAGGTAAACAAAGGTAAAACAACCTGAACAGGTGATCAACTCTAAACCACTGGCACATTTTTACTCTCTCTCTCTCTCTCTCTCTCTCTCTCTCTCTCTCTCTCTCTCTCTCTCTCTCTCTCTCTCTCTCTCTC
>CAEGAF010094139.1:0-18044 GCA_903067075.1 Micropoecilia bifurca | reverse complement strand
ATGGATGGATGGATGGATGGATGGATGGATGGATGGATGGATGGATGGATGGATGGATGGATGGATGGATGGATGGACCTTTCCTTGATCCCAGCAGTGATGGGAACAGTTCAACCGGCTCATACTGTATTTCTGCCGTGATGTTCGTTTAGCATTTTATCCTTTTCTCACTTTTCTCGCATCACTTAGTTTATTTTTTTCTCTGTGTGACAAAATAGATACGATCGAGGAAAGCACGTTCGCTGCTGCGGCGTTCAGGCCTACAACATTTTGGACCCACTAAAGAAGTGCTGCGAAGGAACTCTGCACAACTTGACGACTGGGGAAGAAAACGACCTGGGGTGCTGTGGATCCGAACTGCTGAACGCAACGGTACGGCTCATTTACTCGATCAGAGTTATAAATCTGGAAAAAACAAGCGTGTAATTCACCTCTTCTGAGAAAACCTCATAAATGTTGCCCAGAACCAGGAAGTTTGCTGCACCAGTGAGGAACAGTCCTTGTTCTACCCAGCAAAGGATGGATTTCAGTGCTGCGGTCATCACTACTACAACTCCGCTCTGTGGTCATGCTGCGCGGGGAAGCTCAGTCCAGTACACCATCAGACCACTCATACGAGACCCAACCCAAAAGGTACTGCTTTCTGCTGAGAACACAGAGCCTGAGAAACAGTTCATTTTAGAGTAAATTTACTGATAAAATCTTTTTTTTTTTTTGCAGAGTCCAAACTTCAGCTGGTGAACAATCTGAACGAAACTCAACTTTGCAATGAAGGTAAAGCAAAAGGCAACGCTAAACGTCTTTACTGCCCTAATCATTAAGGGCATGATTCAACATGTTGCTGGAAACATTCCTCAGAGGTTCATGGTGAGGTGATAATTTCACAGAGTTGCTGCAGGCTGGCCTGCTGCAATCATTAGAAACTCTTTTGAGATTAGACCATTGGAATTTCACAGCATCCAAAGGTCAGTGGAGTAGAGTGAACCCACTGTTTTTGTTTTTTTTTTTTTCAGAACAATGGGTTCACTGTGCCATTGTGCTAAGAGGGTACAGAGAACCCATAGTCACTGGACCATTATACCATGTCTTAAACATGGTGTAAACAGGTTGACTAATTGGGAAAATATTTCCCCCTGCACCATTACGTAGCCAGTCTTCTACGCCAAAGGATATTCTGGACGTCTTGGTTGCAGATTAGCCTGTTTGACACCAGCAATGACATCACGCTCAAAAGCACTTCAATTTATTCATTCTTTGTAAGTTTTCCGCGTGTTTGTGTCTCTGTGTAGTGTTCATCGGGGTTGTGGAGAGCGTGTCTCGGAGCAGCACCGTGTTCAGCAACGTGCTGAAAATCACGGGGAAGGAGGCCACAGTGGAACCAGATGTCTTCATCCTGGAAACATCGGATCAGTGCAAGTTCTTCAAACTGACTGCCGGGAAAACCTACTTCTTCAACCGCGCCGACGTCTTCGCCGATTTCAACCACGAGTCCGTCCTGCAGTCGTTACATTTCATTCTGTCCAAATGTTCTCAGTAGGTCACCACTGGCTGGTCCAGTCCTACGCATTTATCCAACACCTGTTTAGTTCTGACTTTTACTTTAAGCTCATATTGCCATGTCAGAAAGTAAGTTTACTTTTACAGACTCACCACAGAGTGCCTCTTTAGATTAATTACCATAGTCTGACAAAGGTTACAGTAGTGCAAGTCAGGGTCGATCCAAAACGTCGTAACGGTTTGGAGACAAAGAAGCTAGCTTAAACAGAGTAGGCATTCTGAGAGAACATCGAAAGCTTGTTTTTATAAGCTAAACTGCTGCCAGCTAATGTGTTTATTAGAAATATGGTTTTCCATATTAAATATATGCTATTTTTTTAGGGGAGGGGATTTTATGCACTGATTGGATTTGTACTGCACTCTTGACAATTGAATGTTTAAATGTTTAAAAGATTTATTTTAACTTACTCAGTAAAGCTAGAGATATTTTTAATAAATGATTTCAAGGGTGGTGATTCTGGCCCAGGGCTGTCTTATTATCTCAGTCATCCAAAGAAAAATTGACTCACGTCAGTTTGAATCAAGTAATTTTATTGTTATTTTGGAAGCATCTGAAACAAATGTGATCTTCAGGAGAAGAGATGATAGTGCCTTATATGTGTTTCACTATTTCATTTCTTTCTGCTGCATAAATGTGAACAACCAAACAAAGCTCAAACAAAGAGAAGCTCAGTGTTTGTCTACTTTTATCATTAACAGATTAACATTAGTTTTTGTGTTGCATGTTGACAACAAAGCTAAATGTACTATTGGTGCTTTTCATTTTGTAATAAATGCTAAATAATAAACACTTCATATCAACGCTGTTGTTCCGTCTGTCAGTCTAAACTGGTTCATCTGTGCAGAGGCTGTAATGGGTTGACAGGACCCTTGTTTTTATGTCTGATGTTTCTCTCATCAAAATATTGAAAGACTTGGACAACACAAACGTTCATCAATCGGTCACTTCTATTCAAAGCATTCTAGTCTGGCACATAAAAAGTTTATGTTTAGCATTTTAATCCCTCTAGCTGTCTAACAGTGAGAAGCAGCAGTGAACCTACATTTTACAGCACGAATATAAAAATCTATCAGGATTTTCACAGCGCGCTCTGGGGAGGTCGGTGTGCCGATGCCAGACATGTCCGGCCTCAAACATGCCACAGAGACAGCTTCTCTCACGCAGCAACAACCTCCATCTTTAGCTGCACTGGTATCCGTTTTGATAAGCCAGAAGGGTGATCCTGGCCGGAGATATCAGAGAGGAGTTTCATCGTGTCTGTGACCGATCTACCGGGTCCAGCTGGTCAACCTCGACCCTTCCTTGTGCTGATTGATTTAGCCGGCAAGCCGTTTCCAGTGGGACCACGAGGAGGTGTGACCATGTAACTACTGCTCCTCTGCTGCCCACTGACACCCCAGTGTCATGACCAAGGACTCTCGCCGGACCCACTAGGGTTAGTGATGCCAGGCGTTCCCAGTTCCTCAGGAGTGATACTTCATGGCGGCTTATCACCTGATGACCTTATGAGAGTCATAGCTACACCCATGTGACTGACTCTGCAAAAAGTTAGCGACCTCTTCCTGCTTTAGCATCCGCTGACCCCACTCTGACCCCACTCTGACCCCACTCTGACCCCTCTCTGACCCCTCTCTGACCCCACTCTGACCCCTCTCTGTCAGTGTACGTGACCTACCGCTTCATAGCTGAGTAGCTTTCGTTCCCAAACACTTCAGTTTTCTTATAATACAGCTGACAGTTGACTGTAGAATTGAAATGTGAAATTTCATGACTGGATTTGTTGCACATCCTGTCACAGCTGCACCCTGAAATTCACTGAGCTCCTGAGAGCCACATGTACTTTCACAAATGTTTGTAAAAGCAGTCTGCATGTCTAGGTGCTTAATTTTATGCACCTGTGGCCATGGAAGTGATTGGAACACCTGATTTCGATCATTTGGATGGGTGGTCAAATACTTTTGGGGATATAGTGTTTTTTCATAATCTTGAAATCAGTACTTTCAGAGCCAGGTTACTTGGTCATCACAGCTAAACGTCTTCTGCAGCATCTCTCTTAGAAACTGACATTTTCGCTCCATTATTTGTTGCAAAATAGCTCATATTAGATGAAGAGCGTCTCCAAAGAGCAGTTTTCAGGTCTTGCCACAGACTCTCAGCTGAATTTCGGCTTGGACTTTAAACTGCAACTACATATACAAACCAAAACCCTGAAAGAAACTTTACCAGATCTGAAAGGGCACAAACGCATATTCATAGGACTTGTGAAAATGTGAAACGAAGTTATGAGCCAAAGGCTCAGTAAAGTGTTTGCTTCGATGTTAAATCTCCAGTTTAAATAATGTGAATGCGAATCAAAAAATGTCCTGCATTATGGAAGCATTCGACTTTCATTAAGGTCTTGCTCTTGGCTGACTTTCTGTCTGGTAGTCACTGCCAGCTGCCTCTAACAAACTTCCATCTCTCCTTGTTTTGTACAAATACAGACTGCAGGATGTCGCCCAGACTTTGCAGCTTTCTCGTCAATATCTCATGTGCGCCATTTCATCAGCTCGTTTTCCTGCTCTCCGTCCAACGGTCTCCCTCACATCCTTTCAGACCTCCACTGCTTCACTGTGTTGGACAGTTTCCCTGTTAGTGTTTGAGTCTGAAGTGTGGCTGTGGGTGAATTATATGTGTAGTCAGCTTGTCGCCTGACCAATTCACAGATGATGCATTGTGAGTCACATGTAATTACTGTAGAGCAGACAAACCATCCTTCATCAAAAACGTCAAGGAGGGTTCAGTTTAAATGATTACTTCTCCTCAGATTTAATGTTTGCTATGTTCAGAGATTCCTCAAGGGATGAACAGACACACTCTTAAAATATTTTTATGTCTGTTTCTGCTGTTGAGGCATAATTTATTATCATAGCTTAGAACAATCTCAACATGAGTTAACTATACTAAATGGTTAAGTCCAAAATTATTCGTATTCCTGACAGTTCCTGATGTTTCGTCCAACTGGAAGTGTTACTAATGTTTTGGAGTGAATGTTTTCTGTGGCTCATATTTCAAAGTTAGCTTAACTTTATGTTCCTTTCTGAACGGAGTTTGAATGTTCTCCCTGTGCATGTGTGGGTTCTCTCCGTTCGTTACCAATCTGAGTTACAGTCGAGCCAAATTCAAACACCACTTCAAGCAGAAAAATCCGCAAAAAAAATCACTACAGTTGTTCACTGCAAATCTATGCACTCGATCCATTTTATAATAATTACATCCAATGTAAACCCAACGTAACACTCCAAGCAAGATCAGGTCTTGGACATTTAAAATAAACAGTGAAATGGGATGTTTTTATGCTGGACATACAAACAGAATGGAAATAGTTAGTCCCCCTCACATATAGTAAGGGGAAACAAACACAAACCGAAACCTGGGTGGACTAAGAAAAAGACTCTAAAAGACAGCAGGAAGAAGTGATAATGCTGTTAAAAACAACATACAAAAATGAGAAAATTCTTATAAAAAACACTATAATCAAAATCTAAAAGCACTGCATACCTGCGCCAAAGCCAGCACTCGGGATCAAACCTGAAGGATCTGGTGTAGCCCTAAAAATACAACAATATAAAAACAAAAACATACAATTCAACCTAATTAAAAAGTATGACTCCTATCTGCAGGGTCAAATAACCACAAGCCCAGGCTCTCAGGAATGGTGTTGTTTTGCGTTGACAGGAACCAAGAGGCTTTCTCCGTCTCATCAATATACTTCTAATCTTCATTACAATCAAAGATTTTACAGATCAGACTCACCAGGTAAGTACTAAACTCAGTATAAATTTGGATGCAACTAAGACTAGACTCAGACAGAGCTTAGACAAAACTCAGACCAGACTGCCGCACCAAACGTGTGGCGTGTCACACCCCAAACTAAACGGAGAACACAGAAAAACCAACACAAAAACCCAACATTATGACACAGGCAACACCACCACCATCTGGAACGCCACTAATACTGTGGCCTTGTATAGAAGGCACCACATCCACACATGATAAATTAATAACAGTTTCCTTCTTAGACCTACCACAGTCGCCAAACAATGGAACGCGTGGGTCCAACACACACACTCACACGCACGCACACACAGAAAATCGACACTTGACCACAAGCCTGCTAGTTTCCTTTTTATGAAAGCTTTGGCCATAAGGAGGGTGTGACACCTTGTAGTGCCACCTGATGCAACAGGAACGATGGTGCCAAAGCAGTTCGCTGGTTCGATTCCTTGGGCAACACACTTCACCAGCCCTGCCTGCTGGTGAACTGGGGCATGACAGCCTCTGTCAGAAGGCTTCAGGGCAGCTGTGGCTACCATCCAGTAGCTCGCCACCATCAGCGTGTGAGTGTGTGCATGAATGGGTGAATGTAGTGTGAAATGGTTCGGAGACGTCTGAACTTGATAAGTTCAATCCATTTGAAGTAGTGCTTCACACATGAAGAGGTTTTCTTGACATTCTTTGTCCGGTGTATTTTTAAAAGTCAGTATCAGTGACGCCAATAGCTTTTAATTTATTCGTAGTAAAGAAGACAACTACAATAATAAATGGATCAGTGATGTTCATATATCATGTTCTCAAACAGAAAAGGATAAGTTGTTGCTCCTGTGTAAAATGTACTTGTTATTTATTGAGATCAGGAACCTAACTGATTAGTCTTTGTTCCAGACCTGTCACCCACCTGTATGATGATTCCTTTCACTTTCTATTGAATGGCTGCATTCAACAGGGTACATCCTGAGTGGTATTTTTCTGCTGGTTGGGCTAAAGAAAGCAGTTAAAAACAAATAAGTGGACCCCACAGGAACAGCAAAGGAAATGTAATTTGGAATCTGAGGGATTTATAAATTAAGTGAACACATCGAGCTCATTTTTATGCTCATAAAGTCATAAGTCAGTAGTTTTGGCTTTTTTGGAGGGTGCACTATCCAGCCGAAAGGGTTCAAAGCCATAATTTCTATGAATGTTCTTCCTGAAAGATGCACATGTTGGTATCCCAAAATGCATTTTGGTGCCACAGGTTCCCCTACATATGTCTCACGTAGGGACTTGGTCATCCATTTGATATAAACCTGACATCAGAGCAGAACAACGACTTCCACTGTCTTGTGCTGCAGTTTACCACACGAGAGCAAATTGAGAAAAATGACTTGTTGCTCCATAGCAAACAATTAAATACCAAATTTCAATACACTAGATCAGATGTGTTGACAGATGATGCCCTGCTCAGTATTTTTTTAAAAATTAGTTTTCAAGCTAAAATTAAACCAGCTCCATCTGGAATAAAGCTTTACTGCCGTCCTTTCTGTGATCTTAAACAACTGAGAGGAAGCAGGGAGACGGGGCTTCCCGAGCCCTGATTAATTTCTATTCCTGCAATATCTCTATTTATTGAATTGAATCATCCTAATATGTAATGGCACACGCGGTAGCTGTGAGAAATAAATCTTTTCCTGACATAGTTGTTTAGCACTTCACACAATTCTTGTTGATTCCTGTTGTTCTTAGTTGATGGTCTGGTTTGTTTCCTTCCTCAGGCTTTCTTTTTCACAGTACAAAGTCCTGCCTATTAGGCTTTATTTAACCTATATGTTTTCTAGCCACAAAGTGCCACTTTATAGCATAAGCAAGTAACTTCCG
This sequence comes from Micropoecilia bifurca, assembly GCA_903067075.1. Lineage (NCBI taxonomy): Eukaryota > Metazoa > Chordata > Actinopteri > Cyprinodontiformes > Poeciliidae > Micropoecilia > Micropoecilia bifurca. The sequence goes on along the minus strand of CAEGAF010094139.1, from coordinate 10,810 downwards.
TTGTTATAAAAGTGCTGTATATATCAAATATAACATAAAAGAAATTTGACAACAATTTGAAGCCTTGAAATTGTGCCTGTGTATCCTTAAGACACTCTTGCTCTTCCCAACTTTCGCCAGAAAGTCATCATAATATGGCTCCTCTATTGACCCTTGAACAATGGTTTCACCAGTGTTGCACTGAGAAGTAGCTCCTATAATGAGCTCAGCAGATAAGCAGCTCCACCAGGTGTTTGCTAATTGCTGCTGGCTAGTCTGAAGGAGCTGAGTGGGGGAGTTGCAGGGGAGGGATGCTCTGTGTAGTGAAGGTTTGGAAACTGCATCTCCGAGGCGGAGCTGGGTTCACCCAGGCGTTTTGCACAGCTGAATGGTTGCAATAGGAGATTCAAGGATTTCTCAAACCTGCATGAAAGAATCAAAGCAACACTCAACATATGTTTTTGATGAGGGAATTACATCATAACATGATGTAAGTTTCAAATAAGTGGACTTTACATAATATTGTAATTACTCTTCAAGCTGAGCCTCTGTATGCACCGCTGTTTATCATGTGTCTCTCTGTTGCCTTATGGAGGACTAGAGACCAGTCCACACTGCGCCATTGACACCAGCAACCCAAGATCCTGAAGGATTATGGGACGAAGGAAAAACACGACGTCACCAGGTTGAACCCATCCAAGCACTGAACAGATCCTTAGAAGAGATGAATGTGTGAAAGTGAAAAAACATTCTGGTTCTGATCTCTGCATCTCCAGAACCAGAACCAAACATGGAGAAGCAGCTTTCAGCTTCTATGCACCACAAACCTGGAACAAACTTCCAGAAAACATCAAACCAGCCAAAATACTGAGTTCCTTTAAATCCAGGCTAAAAACCCAGCTGTGTTTAAGAATGTTGCTTTTTCTTAGACATTTATCTATTTTTTTTAAAAAACGCACAGAGTAAATAGTAGCATTGTGTTTCCTTTGTGGCTTAATCTGGAGGAGAAACTGAAGCAAGTATTGAAGCTCAAGGCCATTATTAAAACGATTTTATAAAAAGACATTAACGTAATAATCAAACAAAAGTAATATACTGCGTCCTGTTAAATCAGAGCACTTTAAATACATTGAACTTCCAGTCTCTTCTTTGATATAAGCTTCAGAGGTTACAGATCCCAGAACATTGACCTTATGACAGGATATGAAATGACAGGAAGGTTGCTGATGTAATAGGGGGAGATGGGTAAACATGAACAAAGACGTAAGTGCTTAAAGTGTACGTGAAGATGTTTTCCTTCCCCAGAAGGCCACAATCTGTAATCCGGTCATTAACAACCTCAAACAACAAGCTCAAGAGGAAGGAGGTGGAAGCGACAATGTTTGCTACAAGTCGGTTCATTTTTTAGCTGACACAAGGATCAAAATAAAAAGGACAAAGAGACAGCAGTTGTGTTAAACAATGAGGTCATAGAAATGTTCTTGATTGGTTTTGATGCAGGACAGTCCCTTTACGAGAAATTAATCCATGTGATCTGCGACCAGATCACATGGTTTTATGTGTTGGGAAATACAGACAGAAGCTGGCAGAATAAAACAAGTCACAGCTGGTACATGGGTATAATCCTCACATCTAACAAACTTTAAACATTAATGATTACATCACTTTATATTGCAATTCATGGTGAGTTTTATTTAATCCCTTCCTGGACAAGAGCTCACCGAAATCAAACTGAGAATAAATGATAGTCTTTGTGCTACTGTTGTGGGGTGCTTACGTTGCTCCCTTCCTGTTATCTGATATGTGGTTGGCAGATAACAAATAAAGTTTCTTTGGGGATTTCTTAATGTCTCAAAGAAAACCTGATGAGGAAAGCTTGACCCCAGGCGACTAACCTATCTCCTCATGCTTTTGAGAAAGTGTTGCTTTTACTTTTCAGTTTTATGTCCATGCATGCCGAAAGAGTGAAAAACCAACAAAATAGTTGGCATCGCTGAGAGCAAGAAAGAAAAAAAAAGAAAGCTCACTGACTTTGTTGCCAATTTTATTTCTTATTTCATTCCCAAGGAACTCACAAAGGAACATTTCAACAAGCAGGCGGTCGGCAACCACATTACTCCAACGCAAGTCCTTTGGGTATCTTTAAGTGATCAAAGCAAGTAAATAATAATACCAAAAAGAAGACAGAAGATCAAATCATTATGAGGAAATGCTGAACTTTATTACTGTATCCTAAAACCAGAAAGCTGTTGGGTTTAAATGACTTTATTAAGTTTGTATTCTGCTTATTAAAAGACTTTATTAAAGTTCTAATCTCGCACATTTGTTACGAGAGTAGAAATAAGTGTATGTGTGCATTGAATTAGTCATTTTATCATCCGTGAAGTAATAAAAATGACCAGCTACTGTATGAGCGTCAACAAAGAGACCATGTTAGCACTAACTTAAGGATTTCCAGCTGTCTAACTCTTCATTTGGACTTCAAAACCTGATCAGCTGTTTCCCCTACTAAACCACAGGGGAAATTAACTTTAAATCAACCTGTTGACTTGAAATTAACTGGAGCTGATTCTTATTGTTCATGATTAAATGCCTTTGTAGTTCACAGGAAGTATTATTTCATTGACTTTTATCAGTTTCTCAAAAATTCAGGACAAGTTTCAATAAAGGCAAACAGCCAAGGGAAAGAAGGAAAGCAGATAGAAAGTTTTATGCGTTTTCTGTTATTGTATGTTCTTTGTGGAGTTTGACTTTTTATGGGAATGTGGGAGGAGAGACAGGAAAGCTGAAGGTTGAATATGAGAGAATGGACAGGGAAAAACAGCTCAGCTGCTGGATTTATCTCATGTTTCAATACTTCAGTGTTTGGACAGCTGGATGCCAAGTTAGTCAAATGATGCAACAGTGAGCAATAGAAGCGATACTCATGCTCGTCTTCATTTTTTAAAGGTTTAAAAGAGGAATAAAAACAAGAACGTGTTTATTTAGGAAAGTGTTTCCTCCTTACTTTGTTGGCTCTTCTACAGCAGATGTAGATAATCTGTAATTATGTTGTAATTTTAAGCTCTGGTGCTTTTATTGCTGCGTCCACAGAAACACGGGGAACTTTTCAGTTGCAGCTTGTCTCGCACTCATCTAAATTAATTCAAGATAAGATAAAGTTGAGAATGTGGCAGGTGTCTTGCCAAAAGGAGGAGCTGCTGTTATTGCTGATATCTGGGCTAACCAGTCAAATTTCATCCATCTGGAAAGAATTTGATTCCACACACGTTGCAACACTTGGAGCTACATGGACTTCTGCACGTAGCTTGCAGACAAAGGGTGTAACTTTGTGTTGCTGATCTAACTTAATTCAAGATCAAATTAAGTTATTAATGTCAGACCCTCTCGCATTCCTGGCTCAACGCTCAAACAGAACGCAGCAGGTGTCACGGTCAGAAATGATGGAGAAATCCTGCCATCAGACCTTCAGCTCCCCACAGCTGGAGAATGGATGAACAGCGTCCAGACTCCCACAGAGGTCACGCTTTCCTCAGCACAAGACAGTTTTTCTGATCCAACCGTAATAAACTCAAACTCGGCGTTGGATGGAAGTTTCAGGCTTTCCCCACAGTTGTCCTTGCCAAAAGAGGAACTCCTGTTTTCTCGGAACCAGTCAAATTTTGGTCAGCTGGGAAGGACTCCAACCCACTCACACTGAAACACTTGGAGCTACATGAGTTTCTGCACGTAGTTTGCAGGCGAGGGCGTAACTTTGTGCTGAAATTTGGTGGAAAGTTGAAGCAGTATTTAGAGGGTTTGGCAGATGTACCCACAGTTATGCAAATGTAAGGCCCTCTGTAGTGAAAACAAAGGTCAAAACTTAACTGTGAATGCCACACAGTCTGATTCAATAAATTATACATCCTGTTTCTGTACTCTCCAGAAAAGCTCATAATGTGCAGGATTCTGTTCATGGCTATAGCTCGTTCTTTTTTATTCATTTATTTATGCCATCAATCATGTCTAATACGCCAGAATTAAATCAAAGGCAACTGGATCTTTGACCAGTTTTACCCAAAGATGTTTCAACACCTGTCCAGGAGTGTTTGTCACTTCTGGATGCTAGCAGGTGAACAAGTTGGAGCTGGAAGATGATAAGATGATGTTTTGTAAGCACAGGGAGGCCTTTAGAGCATCACCAGTCCAATGTAAGTTACCAACCTGCTTGACCCTCACCTGGCTCATTTGGGTCTTTTGCTTGGAGTGGATTGTGAGCTCAGTGAATCATTATGTGTCTGCTAAAGTAATTTCTATAGAATGAGTTTCAAAACAGGGTTATATAGGCTCGATAGACCTCCAGATATGGCCTGTCTTCTGTTAGTTATCAGACAAAAGACCAAAGCTTAAACCACATCCTTCCCACTTGGTTAAGTGATTGTCATCCCCTTTTGACAAAGCATCCATCACCTTGAAAGTATTGTTGCCAAAGGTGTGTTGAGGTGCAAATGTATGGTTTAATATGATCCTGCTTTGCTGGATCATATTGCTGCATCGGTAGAGTTGCTTGGTTTTGCTGATGTTCATGTCATTGCAGAAAAACAAAAGAGAAAAAACAAGGTCTCGGTTGTGGCGCGCCATCAATGTCACAGATCTTGGTTGAGTAGATTAAACAATGAAGCTGCTCAGGTCTGGTTTCCTCCCACTGCAGGAAGAGGTCCAGGACTGGGTCACTGTCCTGCAGAACCTGGATCTGGTCTAGTTAAGGAGAGGATGGAGAAAAAGAAAACTTTGTTTAGTTGTAAGATATGTCTTGGATTATGTTTAATTATTAAACCAAGTAATGCTAGGAAAATAAGTGAGGAAATGTTCAGCTTTAAATTACTTTATTAAACATTGAATTAAGTTTTAAAAGTCAATAATGTCCTAAAAAAAATTAAATAAAGAAAATTAAATTCTACATTTGGACAATCTGGAACTTGCTCAAAAGAATTCAGACGCTTTAAAAAAATCTAATTAATAAAAAGTAGGACTTTTAAAACTTTTTTGAACAAACTTTATTTAAATGTTTTTTCAAGCTAATTTTCCACTTCTCTGTGAGTATTTGAGCTTTCTGTGTTTTTTTAGGTTTCTGTGTTCAGTTCAGTCTCCCTTGGGAGCCTTGGTTAAGTGGTTAACCAAGGCTCCCAGCTGTGTCTCCTTCCCCTGATTACTCTCTGTGTATTTAATCCCATGCTTGTCTCTTGCTCCTTGTCTGTTCTGTTTGTTGACAGTTGTGTCTGTTGTCAGCGATGCCAGAAGAAAACCCACATCTCTTTGGCCGTTGAAAACATTGTTCCAGAGAATTAAACAACTACTTTTGATTAATGATGGGCTTGGCTCTAGATCAGGGGTGTCCAAAGTCGGTCCTGGAAGGCCGGAATCCTGCGTGTTTTATTTCTGTCTAAGAACATTGGCAAGCTGAAAAGGCTATCAGGGAGAGAACAAGGATGCCGGCCCTCGAGGACCGACTTTGGACACCCCTGATCTAGATCAACCATTACTTACATAGAAATATTACTAAAGGTGGAAAACCACTTAAAAGATGTCTTTACTGGCATGATAAAATAGAAGAATATTGACAACTAGTGCAGTGCTTTGATTTTCTTGAAACTATAAATAATTGTGGGATTTTTGATGCGCTTAATAAATTATATAAATAAAATAACTTTGAGGGATTTGGATTGTACATATACAACATAGATTACCCGTTAATACATGTATTGGTGAACAATGCTGTTGAATATGGCTGCAGGGCTGCAATACGAGATCTCAGCTCACTGCTTCCCCCTACTGGACGATTTGTGTATTAAGTGGAAATACTAAGCAACCGACATGCATCTTGCACTGAGTGGTGTAGTTTGGGAAAGAGGATTTATCACTCTTGGGTGTACAGCCAAATAACTGACAACGGCAGCGGCTACTATACTTCCTCCAGTTATCACAGTACACTTTCACTATACACTATCACTATACACTTTCAGACGCTGTCTTCAAATTAGACAGTTATCTTAGCCTTCTTGAGAAGAAAAAGAAATGCAAAAAAGTTCTCGCATAAATGTCAACATTAACGATGAAATATCAAACAAACATGACATGTAGACACATACACAATTAATGAGACATGTTATTCTTATCTTAATTATAGTCTTTTTAGCAACCAATAAAGTTAATATAAAAGCTCAATTACTATAACAGATCTGCTTCAGAGGCAGCCTTTGTCTTTAGTTGCCACAGAGCACACACTCACATCACAACCAAACAATTTAGCACACTAATACATACAACAGGCTGTTTACAATTAATCCCACATTTTGGAACCAACAAGGAAACGATGGAGAACAACCCAGTGTTTCTAAACTATGCATTCTTTTTTTATGTTGAATTATTTATTTAACAACAGTCTTCCTGGTTTGTTTGTGTGTGTGTGTGCGTGTGTGTGTTATGGATGTATGATTCTGTGCAGCACAAACGTGTTTTGACCAAACAATGTCTGGGAAAAAATGACGTGACTCAGTGATCTCAAGCAACAGTTATAAATCTTGTAGTCATTTTTCATGATTCTCCAGTCCAATATTGAAATATTATTGTGTTATAATGTTCCAGTGGGCTGATCTCCGGTTTCCTCCTTCCTTCCTGAGTTTAAGCTTCCTTGATGTCATCTCGCATCCTCCTTCTTGAGCACTCACTCCAATGACCTTTGACCCGTCTCATAAGAGCTTCTATGCCAGCAGCTCCTCTTTGCCTTGCTTTGCTGATCCATTAAAACTCGTTTCTCACTTGGTAATCCTTAGTAATCAGCTAACCAACCCAACACTTCTTGAACATTTATACCTGATGTCTGGTCAGGTGTGCAACCTTCCTTCCCCTGCACCTGATCTCATCGAGATTCAAGAAAGAAAGCCTAATTATTTAATATGATCAGACTTATCAACACTTTTTTCATTATCTCTAGAGGAACACTGAATGTAATAAAGCCCTAATAATGGAGACTGTTGTACTTTTTTTTGCATTAAATTTAACATGACGTGATGAAGTCAGCAGGAGAATGGATTTGTATCTCAAAGTGTACCAGTGTGAGAATCTGCAAGTGTTTAAAGAATATGAGGTGCAATTGTGAGTGAGGGCTGTGCTAGTAGTGATGAAGAAACAACTCTTGTTGTGGCTGTTATGTTTGCATCTAGGGTGATGCCAACATATTTTTAAGATGCTACAAAATCCATGGGCACACCTTTTCTGGTAGTGATAGCAGGGAGAAATGTGGGCACTTTCTCCCTGTTGGAAAACAAAATGCCCTTCGTCTTACTTGCATCCAGTAGTTGTAATAGTTGAGACTGAAAGCTGTCAAAAGAGGACTGTAAGCACCCAAAGGTCAATTACTGAATTGTCGGCATAAAAATGCACCGCTGCACTTGTAAGACCATGGCACAACTTGCTAATATAGATGCTAAGCAGCATGGGTGCTAAAATTGACCCTTGTGATGTTTGACAACTACACATCTGTGAACCTCTTTCTCTCTCTGTGAACCTCTGTGCTTCAAGTAAAATGTAAAACCTTTTCAAGTCATCTGTGGGATACTTTTCTTGGAAACGAACAAAAGCTATGGGTTTGTCAAGTTTCACTGGTTTAGGAATTCACAATAATATGCCACATCAATATGTTCCTCATTCACTTTTGTGGGTGTAAAATTCCCAGGGAGGGTCATCCAGCTGCACAGACACGAGGCAAAGGCGTGCACATGAAAGAATTTTAAAAATTGACGCAGATAAAAGTTCACATCCGTAGACAGCTGCTTATGTTTTAATGAAGTTGGAATGTGAAACAAGACAGAGCAAGAGTGGCTCCTGGTTCCCAGAGATTGTGGAAAAATGGTCCACCAAGGAATTTTTCTCACCACTCCTGTTTCTGTTTTCCTCCATGTTTTTCCCCACCCAGATTCCTAGTCTGCAGAAACCAGTCTACTCCAATGTTGAACTCTACAAAAACATTGATCCATTGATTATCTCTAAAAGCAGCTTGATTGTTCTTCTTCGTCCTTTTAAGCAGATAGTTTTGTGGGGCTGGTAGAGTTCATTCCAGCGGTTTATGCCACTCAGAAGCACACACACTCTCTCTGAAGCGTGTGTGAGGCACTCTTCAGTGAGGACGGCTCCTCTCCATCCTCACTTACAGGCAGTTTTTACAGCAGAGAGCTCCCTTCTCCACAGCACTGAAAGAGCAGTAGTCCATCAAAAAGGAAAAACAAGTAACTAAACAACAGTTGAATGCTACATTTCACAAATAACTCATGAAATGAACTTTTAAAGTCTTACCGGATAAACGTTACCGTTTTTGCATAAGCGGTTAGCGTCAATACAGCCTCCCGTTTGATTTTGTCCATCATTTGCGGAACGCCCTCAGTAAATGGAAAGGAGGAGCTTTGAGCTTGGGATGAAGCAGTGAAGTGTTTTCCTTTTTTTCTTAAAGTGGGATTTCTGTGTCTCCCAGTGGTCATTTTTAGAAGTTCTTTCCTCACATAAAAACAAAAGTCACAGACACGGGGAGCTGATCAGATCAATATACAAAAAAATCAATAACAGCAACATGAGCATTTAACATGATGCATGATCCATGGCTTCAGTCTTGTTGGACAGCCATCATAGCAGATGCACGTATTTGGATAGTACACAGCAGATGAAGCATTTAGACCTAAACAGAAGGTTGGGAAGGTCAATAAAGGATAAAAAGGTTACAACTCTGACAAAAAGCTGTGAAAGAGATTTAGGGTGAGGTTTAGAGGTTTACCAGATGTTCATATAAAGGGAGAGGCTGTTAGCTACCATGCAATGTAATGTCTGGGTGCCTTAGTTCTACATTGGCCATTCTTGATGTTGTAAATTAGCCATGTTGGAACTTCTTAGAAAATACTCTCAAAAGTCCAGTCTAACAGGATTTAATGATTTAAACATAGTTTCCCATAAAATAAAATTTTATGGACATATCACAGACATGTCCAGAAGAAATTAAAGTTCAAGGCCTGTCCATCAAACCAGAGAAAAAGATATTAGAGAGAACACAAGATTGTGTATCTGTTAAGTGACAGGTAATGTATACATGAGCACATTTATTGGTACACCTTGTGAAAATGTTTTAAAATTTTTAAAAAATAATAGCTTTATTGGAGTAGCATGTGCTTAGGCCAAATGGTGTGTAAGAGTGGCAGTGTATTTTTGAAATTTCTGTACCTCATACTATCCTGCTCTGGCAAAATAAAACATGCGTTTATGACAGTCCCAGTTTTTTTAAACATTTATTACTACCCTGACTCGAGATAAGGATTAATTTAGTTGAGAAGTCATTTTTTAATTTAGTTGAGAAGTAATTTTTTGTGAAGCCTTACTTATGTGTATCGACAGCAGCCTCACTGCTGGCATCATAAGATTCATTTGCTTTTTCGAGAGTGAAGAGCAACAAATGGTATTGCACCTCGTGTTACCTTCATTTTTATGAGGTCATGAGTTCCTAATTAAAATGTTCTGAATTTTAATCCAATGTTGGTTTTGCAACTTCAAGAACATAAACACAAATACACACACGTGGTTATCTTTGTGGAGACTTTCAATTGACTTTCATTCATTTCTACATCTTAAATCTTATCCCTATCCTAACCCTAACCATTACATACCCAACCCTAACCCTACCCAAAACTCAATTCACACCTTAGTCCTAAATCTAACCCCTGACCCAAAAACAGCGTTTCCCTTTGTGGGGAGCCGACTTCAGTCCCCTCAAGGGGCAGTGGGTCCCAATAACGTAGTGTCAGGAAAATGGTCCACACAAGGTATTAAAAACAAACGCACTCACACACACATACACACACACACACACACACACACATATAAACATAGATAGATATATAATCGATACACATACATAAAAAAATGTATAGATGTATAGATATATATTTAGATATCTCCATTATATAGATATATAGATATGTACAGTATATATAAGTATCAATATATAGAAATAGTTAAAGATATAGAGAGACGTAAAGTAAAACATTATGTATGAGAAAAGGAAGGAAACAGTCTCTGAATAAACCTTTGAAACCTGTGTCTTGTCTTTTACTGCCCTCTGATGGACTGTGAAAATCTTTGCTTGACTGGTAAAAAAACAAAGGAGTGCAGTTGTGTAAACAAAGCGTCCCAATTTTGTGACACCTGAACACCAGGTTTACAACAAAACAATATTTTTACAATGACGCTTTGGAGACTAGAGCACTCAACTGGTACTAAAGAAACCTCTTTTCATATTATCTGAATATGTTCAAGCAGAATTTTAAACAAAGGTTGAGTTAGGAAGCCAATGGATCAATGATAATTGAGAAAACACCAGTGGCATCTATGTGCAGCATAAATCATGGAGCCTATTGCAGCACCAACTGGGTTTTTCCTGTTGCAAATATATGCAACAGAAAAAAATGCAAAGAAAATATGCACAAAACTGTATCCCACTTATTTCCAGCAAGAGCTTATTGTATCAAAATTGTATAGCTAAACAACCTCCTGCTGTTTCTGATAATAAAGAATTCAAGCTCTCTCCAGATCTACCATCTGCCCTCTTAACATAAACGCATCAACACACACAGCCAATCCAGCAGGCCCAGATTAACACTGTCAGATTTGATTTCAACACTTTAAAAGTGTCTATATGGGTCCACACCAGAAAGTGTTAAACTAACTCTTTTTGGAGAGTTGGTACCTTAACTCTTATAAAGTGTCAGATATCAAATCTGCTGGAGTTAATCATTTAACACTTGCTAACACTAAT
>CAEGAF010094136.1:0-29266 GCA_903067075.1 Micropoecilia bifurca | reverse complement strand
ATCGGAATCGGCGATTTTCCCTCAGGGGTGATCGGTATCGGGATCGGCAGGAAAAAACCTGATCGGCACATCCCTACTTTAAACATATTTTCTTACTCATATTACCTTGGTTTGATATGTAAATTAAACTGATGATCTGAAACATGTCTGACAAAAAAAGTAAGGACAATGCGTCTGTGGGTAAATACTTTTTCAGAATACCATATTAAATTCATCATCAAATGAAGTTTATATGTTAACTTAGAATCAGCTGTAGGGTCCTGCCCAAAATCCCACCTCTAATATCCCAAGCAGCGTATTTATACTTGGTGCTTCAGGTTTTTGCTACTCCACCCTCCTTCATCCTAAACCCTTTCACCTCATCCCTATTCCCTGTTTCCCTGTTTTGGGCTTAAATGTTGCTGTAAGAATTGAATGACTGACTCAAATGAAGAGAAATATATTTTTGTTTGATCTCAGACACCCAGCTTAAGAAATGTAGGTTAAAGTTTTGCATCATTAACGATCAAGAAGCAAGCAACTGATACTCTAAAGCATATTCAGCAGAGAAGAAAGCTAGATCTGACTGTGTTCACCACTCAATTATAGTTTGTTTTGAAATAACTTCAGGAATGTGTGTGCGATGCAGTGATGAATAAATCACCGTTGTGCCGCGGTTGGATCCCTGGAGCACTGCAACGACAGACAGCGGAGCAGTACGTCTTTGTTTGTTTCTATCCAGGGTAAAAATTCTTTGAGACACAAGGTTGTCTTAAGTATTCTCACCATGAACTGGGAGAAGGCAACAAATAATGGGAGTTTACAAAGAGCCAGGACTCTGAATCTGATTGGGGTCAGTCAGACAGTGTCTGTCTGGGTGTTAAAGCTATAAACTTTATCACACCCACCGAGCAATCTCATCAAGCAGATAGTTAAGAGTGATCCTTGGCTATGGATTAAAGATTAAACACTGGTTGCAGGGTTTTATTTGGGCGTATTACTTTTATGCTTATGCTTTTAGCCATGTATTTTTTTTAATCCAGGTTCTGACAGATGTTTTTTTTTATGTCTACTTATTGCGTAGCACTTTGCAGAGACAGAACATTTGTTAAAACCAATGCATATGATAGCATTTTAAATATGTTAACTATATGGAAACAACTAGGTTATTGGCAGCATTTTGTTATTATTTAATAATCAACATTTAACATCATTAAAACATTCTAAAATTAGCTATGAAGATTATTGCTCCATTGAGCAGCCATTTATTAATCAGTTTACGCAATCCTGTAATCCATATTTGCAGCAGTGACTGTAATTTCACAGTTGATGCTGTGTTTTATCACACAAACCCTCGCCTCTGTCTTCCAGTTCAGCAGAAGATGTGTTAAAGCTGTCTTGTTCCCGTGCAACGCCACAGCAGATGCCAAACGCTTTTCACCGGGACACCTGGCATTGCTGGCGTCGCGCTTTGAAACAGTGAAGCTGCTACTACTCTTTGGAAATTGCGGCGCAGTTGCAGGTGTCATTTTCTCCTACCTCTCCAACTCTGCTGCCAACTTAGGAAAACAAAACACTTGGTGGACTTGATGCCCAGCGCTGCTGCCTTTCAGGTGTGATCTGGACTGGAACAAGTCAGATGCAGCAGATGGGAAGAAAGCAGGACGCCGTTCAGAGCGATGGCAGTCGCAGGATTGATGGAGTGGGTGTAAATGTAAGGCGGGCGGGGGCATGATGAGTTTATGAGTCATATTATTGACTGGCAACCACGCTGTGCTGATTGTGGTAATCGGTTTTCCTTGGAAGCCGAGGAGACTAGGGACTCCGAAGAGAGACTTCATTGAGTTTTATTTTAAAGGCCGGCAGCTGGCTGGTGCATTGAAGACTGACGTATTGTTTGCTTCAAGTGGGGCTGTGTATTTTCATGTTTATTTATATGTAGTCAATTCAGCAGTGAGCTGCAAATTAGAAAAATGAGATGTGATTGTTTGGCTGCAGCACAGACGCAATTGAGCTGTGTGTGGCAAAGACAGAGGAGTCAGCTTTGTTGCCAACAAGTGCTGGGAGAAGTTAATGCTTCTGAAATTTGTAAAGAGTAAAAAACATAAAAGCAGCAGAGCGCGGGTAAAAAAAAATGTTGGCAATGAAAGATGGAAATGAAAGGAGGAGTGAGATTACACACTTCAGTTAGTAATTCTGAGTATCCTAGCCTTCAGAGTGTCTCTTTGATTCCTCTTGCATTCTCATTATTCCAGTCTCTCTCTACATGCTGAACATCTCACCCAACGCCCTTTTCCTAACAATGTCCCTCCTCTCTGGTGCGGCAATTCTTCAGATGTGATGCATTCGGTGTCACGGTCAGCTCTCTCTCATATCTCAGAACTTGCTTCTAACATTTGCCCCTTCAGCCTAGTGCTCATGAAAGTTATAATAGACTTGCCGTCATGCTCATAAAGTAAGGATCTGCAGATTTATGATCTCATTTAACTCTGGCTTTGCAGCAGCTAGCTCCTGGGTCGGTCTAATGAAACGCCAGAGGAAGTCTATATTGCAAGTCGACAGCGATACCAGCGGCCTGAATGTCTAATTGGATAATCTTTCTGAACTTTTGTAGTCGGCAACAAAATAGGGATTTTTAAGTTTCTGTCTTAAATTATTTCTCCGGTTAGGAAGTAACGTGGGAACTGGATCTCTCAATGTTTTCTTCTAAAACTAGATTGTCACCAAAAGCAAATGACAATGTGAAATTGGGTCCTTCTTTCTGGATCATAAGAAAAACAAGGGAGAAATTCTCGATATCGTTTTAACCTTAAGTCAGCTGAAATTCACCTTAAATTGTCACTCAGCCTCTCAACTTGGCAACGTTTAAATAAAGCTGGGCAAAATATGATCTCTTTTTCTTTGCCCTCCCTGCCGGCTCCTCCTTTTCTGACTATATCAGTATCTCCCTGCTTTACTCGGGTTTTCTCTTGGGAGCTTGAGGTTTGCCAGCAGTGGATGATAAGGCTTCATCCCAGAGTGTGTCTAATTTGAAGTCCAAAAAGGGAATCCCAAGCCATACATTTTAGGAGCCTTTTTAATTTATTTTTCACATGTGGTTTTTGAATTTTTGTTTTCATTCCTTTGTCGTCTTTAATGCGCTGTAACACAGTCTCTCTAGGAGAGACTGCCTATACCTGTGAGAGATTCTTTACTATCTCTCAGAGGTAGTGGTTGAATTTCTGGGACAGTGAACCAGATGGCAATTCTCTGCTGAAATTGTCTTTGTCTTTGATGAGGAGATTATCCACCAAACTATTTACAACATAACGGCAGGTTAAATGGCATCATTGTAGTCAACATTTGGTTCGCAACATTGTTTTCACGCCAGTTTGCTCTGCATATCCTGAAAATATTTCTAATACCAGTGGATATCGGAAATGCACTTTAGCAACATTAATGAGGTATGTTGCTGGCTGTAGGGAGCATGAATCTCCTAAATGAACAAACGCCAATGAGCCATTCATTGTTGCAAACTTAATCAAATTTACATAAATGCAAAGTGAGTGTTGAAAATCAAGTTCATTTGTACCCTGAGAAATATCTTGCTTATAAGATTTCATATAGTGATCTACTTTCAAAAAGGCACAACGCATATAGGGACATTTGCATGTTAGAATTACCTCTTCCATCCTGCTTTCTAACCGCAATCAGAATGAGAAAGTTGGAGCAGAATGGATAGGTGGGTGGTAATGAAATTGGAAGTGATTCAAATAGGCTCTTAATTTCAGCCCAGGATTTATGAAATATTAATGATGAGGGGGGGGGAGATGAGTTACAGTGAAATCTCCCTTAAGTAAGAAGAGCAGAAACATGTTGGCAAGCAGAGTATCACAATTTAAGCTGGAATCCCTCTTGTTGATATTAGTACTACAAACCATTTATGCTGTGCAATTTTTAAAAGCAAAGCCAGTTCGACACAAACTTCTCCTCCCTCTGGGATTTAAAGAAATTAAAATGTGGTGCACATCTCTGCATCCATCCGGGCTCTTTTGAAGTGAAACTGGATATTTGAATAGGTGGCCTTTACATGCATGGACATCGGATTGTTTGCTTAACGACATGTGGACAGAATGAGTTGCCTTTGTGATTTCTGCAATTTGAGTATGGTTAGCCTCCACCTGTTAATACTGCAGGATGCAGTCTATAATGAGAGGCCATTGTGCTCACTGCACCTCACAATCAGCAGCACTTGAACAGCAGTCTAGCAGCCATTAACGGCACACTGCAGATCTGCAATGGAACATATTACAACTGAAGGAATTTACTAACAAATGCTCCTGGGTTTTGATTGTCAATGTGTTACTCTCCAACCAGGAATGCATGAAAATTGATAAAGGGGTATATCTCCTGTCTTTGTATCTGTATCTGTCTGTGTATCTGTACACAGATACTATCAGGATTTGTTACAGAAATAAGTTTTAAATTAAAGGTTTCAAAAATGTCCCCATGTGCTCATTGAGTTCATTTGATTTTTGACACATATTTGAATCTTAACCCCATCATCCAATAAGTTTCATTTTCAAAATACAACCCAAAGTTAATGCTTTGACCTGAGATTTTACCATATTAGCAAGTTCTACACCTCAGTCACCTTAATAAATTATTATATTTGTGATCAAATCTAAAAAAGGGCAAGTTCTGAACCATGTATTGCATAGTAATATCTATTTTTTTTGTTTTTTTGTTTTTTTTATGGTTTCAGGTTATTTTTTTTCACACCAATATCAAATGCATCTAGAAGGCAATGATCATGATGAGTATTAAGTAATAATATTTTAACAATTTCTTAAAATGACCAAGAAGTGTCTTACTTACACAAATAACCTGAAGAGTAAGGAAAGCTTAAACATGCCCACCACTTCACAGCTTATGCTCTGGTTTAATTTGTTTTCCAGATCCAAGAAATATAGTGAAACAAATGTGTATGTTTCCAGATATCTGACTGATTGAGTAAGAGGTGGAGAGGGAATCAGGTACAAGAGAAAACGCTGTATCCCATCCCCCTGACAATAGCTGAATGAAATAGACTATCAGACCCAGAGGAAATAAATTGGGTGAGATTCAGCCTCTTTTGTCTTGGCTACCCCCACCAGCTCTGGCTGCTGTAGGCCTCCGTTTTCCTCTACATGCGGCATCCCATTGTTTACAACAAAGAAGAGGAAATAAGAAAATTTGGACTGATTTCAGGAAAAGAAACCTGCACAACTCATTGTCAGTCTGATGACACGCAAATCTATACCGAAACAGTGCATTGGTTTATTTAAGCCTATGGTCCAAGAGTCTCACAATGAGTTTTTCCTCATGGAGTTAAACATTCAGTCACTCTGAAATATTACCAGCATATATTTGTAATGCTGTGTGAATGGAGAGTTACCCCTGATTAATTAAAACTAGAAACATTCATCTGGAAATGTCATAAATCTACTTAGTATGCACCGGGCATTCTGAAGGTAATAAAGAATGAAAAGACGTACAAGCAAAATGCCATCGCTACATGGTTTGGAGAAGATAAAGGTAACTCCGATATCTGCAACCACGGCTCACTTTAGAGCTTGTTAAATTTAAGATCAGCTTGTTCTTCGAGAGCGAAGAAGGGAGAAGGCAGGTAGAGAAGGTGGGGTGTCAAGGGATTAGTAGGAATGACACAATGTGTCAGTCAGCACATTTGCTTCCAGGGTGGTTGGTACTTTAAACTCCACTCACACACACCACCGTTCTCCAAGACATTTTAATCTGAACCTGCCTGACCCAAAGAAGCCGCGGAATAGCCCAATCCTGCTTGAAGACAGAAAATGTGAGTGCCCTACAACCACAGAATGGCTTTTAGTTTCACTTATTTGGATGGGCTTTTAATTTCGCTACAAAAAAAAAAAAAACGCATTGTTGTCTCTGTTATTACATTTAGCTATGTGCTGACTTCATGTCATGGAGTCGGAATTTACTGTGAATGAACAATTGGCAGAGCCGAGCTTGTATGCATGTGCTGGTGTGCTTGTGACCGCAATGCACTACTTTTGATTGGATTAGTTTGAAAGAGACATCCATCCTTTTAGTCTCAAGCCTCTTCCTCTGGTAAGGGGCTGCATTATTGATCCTGAACAGCTCCATTTCCCTTCTCTGTCCAAACCTATTAGATGCTCAGCCTTTAACAGTTCGGCCTAATCCTTCTTTCTTATTCCCGTGTTTCCATCTTGCCATATTTTTCTGTTTTTCTTATCCCTTTGTGCATCTTCTGTCAATCCTCTTGGCTTATCTTGATCTACACACAAATCTCTTTTTTTTTTCCTTTTTCTCTAACTCGTCCAGGCCCTAGTGCTCTCTTCTGGTGTTTCACTGCTGTTAGCAGCACCTATTTATTTGCTTCTTCTCTGTTGCTTTTTGATAAAAACTAACATTTGGTACCAAGTGAATTTCAGTATTTAGGAAGAGTCGATTGCTATTCGCTCATTTTGTGTTTGGAAAAATCGTTTGTTTTATTGATTTTACAAAGAAAAACATACATCTGGCAAGATAGAACCTCCCAGCTTAGATGGTGACAGATTGAGCACAGCTAATCTTGAAATAAAGCATATCAAAGGTATTCTCCCCCCCCATAAGATTTCTATAAGACTTTCAAGTAATGAATAAACGTATTGCCTTGGAAATATTTCATAAGGAAGGCACACTTCAGATTTCTTTTGAATAATGCTGGCAGAATTAAATCATCTTGCCTACCCTTATACATTTTGAAATGTCTGCCAGCATAGATTTAGAAAAGAAAAAAGAAAGAAAGGAAAAAACAACAGAAGCAATCTCCCCCCAAACCCCCGCTTGGTCTCACATTTATGTGTGTGTTTCTGCAGGCTCTTTACCCCAGCCCAGAGGAAGGCTGGCAGATCTACAGCTCAGCACAGGACGCAGATGGGAAGTGTATCTGCACCGTGGTCGCACCAGCCCAGAACATGTGTAACCGCGACCCACGCAGCAGGCAGCTCCGCCAGCTCATGGAGAAGGTGACAGCTGTCAATAACACACTCACTCCAAGACCCAACTGTTGCCCACACAGACACACAAACACAAACTGACACTCTGCGCTTAATGTCTGACGCCGTCTGTCAAATGCAGGCTGCTGGATTGTGCCACCTCCTTCACCATGCAGTATTAGCAGTTATTTGGAAGATTGAGAACTTTTCCAAGTGAAAGACAAATTAATAACTTCACTGGAATATGTGAATTGCCTTCCTAAAGTTCTCATACCCTTTTTAACTGTTTTATTCTTTAAATTACAACCTCAGACGTAGCATCATTATATGTAATTGCATAGGTAATCCTGATATAAAGTGTCTTACAAAATTCTCAACATCTCTTGAATTTTGTCGCATTTTATCACCACAAATCTCAGTTTATTTTCTTACAGTTTTATGCTGAAAACCTACTTAAAGAAACATTATTGTAAAGCGAAAAGAAAATGATATATAGTTCTTCATATTCTTAGAAATACTGTATGCGCACAGTCTTGTTTCGTTCGAAAGGTTTGCGGTCATGTCATACCCTTTCCATTTTTGAATGATGTGTAGAAGGGTGTGTTGAGGACTTCAAAGCTTGAGATAGTGTTTTATTTAAGTCTGCTTTTGAAGTCTCCACAGCTTCCTGTCTGTCAACCAGGTGTCTTGGTCTTCGTGATGTTAATTGTTCATAAATGTTCCTTCTCAGAACAGCTGTAAATATTTTAGGACAGAATTAAACACATGTGTACTTTATTTGCACAACAGGTCATTTCTGAAGGCAGAAGGTTATACTCGGTTTAACTGACAAATGTCAGTATAAAGGGCGATGAATGTATGTTTTAAATTTTTGTAGTAAAACAAAATGAAAACCAAATATTTTGCTACGCAAGCCTTTGCTATCAGATAAAATTCAATTACCTTAAAGCATGTAGTAATAATGTCACGAACTGGAAAGAAGTTCTTAGTGAATACTTTTAAAGAAATTGCATGTCAGAATATTTACATGCAATGTGGAACAAAGATCCTAATTTGTATGCGTTTCTGTTGTCATAAACGTTAATTAATTTTGACACAATTTAAAAATAGGCCTTTACAAATCAGTCAGCAAGACAAATTTTGCTGAAAGTGTTGGTGTATATATTTACGCAGATCTGTGTGGTTTAATATATGCATGCTGACCTACACGACAGAGTATGCAAATATTGCAGCCTGTTAGGAATCCACTCATTCACAAGCCGACAGATCCAGCCATGAACTGTCGAGTCTCCAGACCTGGAGGCTGTACACCTACGTCTTTTCATTCTTTAGAAGTTAAATAATAGAAACCTGAGATGCCAAATACATACAAACGAATTGGTAAGACATGACTCACTCTGCCGGTCGCTGAGCGCAGGTATTTTGGACAGTTACAACAGGTGCGCCTGTAAAAGAGAGACTCCACAGGTTACTTACAACTAGGAAGAGAGCAGAGAATGGAGGAGGAGCTGAGGGGCTGCCAGTGACATTGATATCGTCTTGTGAGAAAAGACGGAGGTAAACTGAGATGCTGAAAAGGTTCCCAAGGCTCCCTGATGGATCAATGAGGCGTGTGCATTCACATAATGCGTTCATTCTCATTGAAGTTTGCCTCTACCCCTCTGACAGTCTCTGTGTGCTGATGTTGAAAGCGCATGTTTACAGAGACAAAATCCACTCGCTAACACACTTCACAAGCAACATATTCGAACAGAAAAAGCATATCATAGCACAGAAACAGACTGACTAGAGAAACCAGTCTCATCTCATTGCAGCTTGTGAAATTCTCAGGAAAACATCAATTTCTGTAAACCTGGTTGAGAAGAGATACACAGCGTTCCTTTAAAGAGGAACGAAAGTGCTGGTGGATCACACAATTGTCATAGAAAATGTTATTCAAGCACTGCTATTTTTAATTATTTATAAACCTTTTAATAATATTCTAACTTTTTGAATATGACGGTGCATATTCTGCTTGTGATTTTTACCCATTCCATGAGTGTATGGAATGTTACATTTGTTATAATAATAAGTTACTTACTTAACTTACTCAAGATGTAAAATTACTGCAAAGCCTCCCCTCTGAATACTGCACCATAAACCATTTAAAGTAAGATTCAGAAAGAAAAAAAAACCTCACAGCTATAAATAGGATATGATTTGCTCTATAATGTATTATTTATCACTATATTGCATTTTGTTATAAAATGTGGGTGTTATTACTGTGTGGGTCTGGATGCTTTTCCTGCTCGCTGCTGCCTGAAGCAGACTTAATGAGGACACCTAGGGTCAGCACTATTTCAGCTTCACCCAAATGAGAGCTGCAAATTAAAAGGCTCTGTGTGAGTCTGCGCAAATGTGCGGTCCCAGTAGAGCAGTGTCCACCAAGACACCCTCATTTGAACCCAGCGCATGAGTGGGAATTGTTTGAGTTCAGATCCACAAAAAGCTTTTCCTGACTTGGAGAGCCAAGGGTATGTTAGCAATGTCAAAACTGCCCTCTGTTCAAAGAATGTAAAGTAGGCTTGTTGAAAATCTTTATTCAGCTCTCAGTAAAGCTAGATAAAGAGCCTGACCCTGAAGGATGGCGGCGAGGCAATACTCACCGCAAATCTTTGAACATCTCGTCCCCTTTTGACCTCACTGTCTGTCTGGCTGAATTGAGATTAAATCAGATGAAATATGAGGCTGTGGTTACACGTACACACAAACAAGCTGATGCAGAATGAGTCATCACGCTGGGCATGAAGCAGACACACCTGCGACTGTAAATCTGGGACACCGACGATGAGGATCGTCTTTTTATGAGCGAGGATGAAGGAGTCCCGAATGCTACAGCAGGAAGTTGACAAAGAATTTGCCTAGACTCTAGTCTACTGGAACAATTCTTATTATTACTGGACCTATGTACCACGTTGGAGAGAAAAAAAAAAGTTTAATTGCTGTGGGAAATAATGTGTGACCAAATACTCCTCAGCCAGTTCACGATGCACGTGGGAGCAACAGGGTGCTGGAAACCGTGGGCTGGACATGAAGTAATCGAGTAGGCTGTCACGGATCAGGCAGGCGAGGCAGTGTGGTGCAAAACAGACTTTCATGCCAAACTGCGACCTTTGAATGTCGGGTCTGTTTTGTTTTTCTGAAATTCATTTTGATTTTTTTGCTGCTGGCCGTCTGCGTGGGCGTGCGTCTGTTCAACTGGGCTGCTGGACATATGCACACGATAGTCTCCTATAGGCACGACAACCCTGCAACATTTGGTGGTGTTTGGATGATTTCTGGCCCGCTTTGTGCAACGTACAGGAGATGAGGGGGTGTGCGTGAAGCAGTAGGCTGGTTATGCAGCAGCAAAGTGGGCTGTCAAAGTATGAATAAGCTCAGTACTTTGCAAAAAAAAAATTAACCTATTGCAAAACCAAATCCTCGGAGAACTTAGAGTCAATACATGCCTGCTTAGTGGTGTTTACTTCAGTGTAAGGTGCTTTCAGTTATAATTAGGATGTAACCATTAACTTGTACAAAATCAACTGAGCAGAATTTATAATATCCGTTTTAATGGCTCAGCATGAATACACTTAAAATACCAACACTTTAATTTTAACTGTTTCAACACCAACATAACATTTATTATTGTACTTCAGTCATTTT
Source organism: Micropoecilia bifurca (assembly GCA_903067075.1). NCBI lineage: Eukaryota > Metazoa > Chordata > Actinopteri > Cyprinodontiformes > Poeciliidae > Micropoecilia > Micropoecilia bifurca. The sequence continues at coordinate 18,596 of CAEGAF010094136.1, read as the reverse complement.
AAGGCAGGAGAAACATTGCATCTAGACCTTAAGAACTGCGTGATAAATTTCTAAGCCAATTAACAACCGTAACTTGCTGTGCATTCATTATTGGAGTCATGAATGATCAAATCCGTCCGATGCTATTTCAATGCTGATAATAAGTTGTCCTGTTAGGTATCTTTTGCGTGTATTAAGAGGAGTTATTGTCGTATTAATCTCACCCAGGCATTTCTACCCCCTCATGCAATTTTTGAATATGCAGTGTTTGCCAGGTTTTGTTTAATAAGCTGCACTTCAGCCTTACAAAATAAAAAGCAACTGAAACTTACTGTAATCAATTGAACTCATATAACCATACTTTATCTTGGTTGCACAAGTCTCAGAGTAACCATAATGTATCATTTACTGCTGTTCACTGACCACAATAATGGTAAAACATTCTGTTAAAATATAAGCAGTAATGCATCATCCTCATGAATAGGTGATTAATTATAATCTCTTCCCAACATGTTTCACCATTTTAAACAGTCACATTGGTTGTTAGTTAATAATTGGTGTGACTATGTTTTTTCTGCAATGGTATCATACTGTATCACCTCTTGTGAGATATTTCTCAAGTTCTTGGCACTTCTGGTTGACTGCCAGACTTATTTGAAATTATGATATCAACTACGAATGAGCAATTATTTTCTTATACTTTAGGTCATGATTTATTGAGATAATGATGAACTTTAAATCATTATTTTTACAAAACCCAAAATGACTGACTTTATTATTTCACCACTGTGGGTTTATTGACGGCATCAATAAAAATCTAAATAGTTCAAAATTTAAGTGAGTATGATTTTTGTGCCATTTAGCAGTACAGTTAGAATACCTGATGTGACTTGTGTGTAGGAGTAGCACATTTGACAATGGGTGACTTTTATTTTTTTGTGTGACAGGATTTTAGAGTAATCTATTGCTAAAAGAACACTTGACTGTATTTTTAAATGCTTTTTACTGTCACTTGTATCATTATTCCAATAAATTCCATAATATATCATGATACAATTTTAAGTCCACATTACCAACTCCATAAATGATTGTGTTTGCTCTGCAGGTTCAGAATATTAGCCAATCTATGGAGGTGCTGGATCTGAGAACCTTCCGGGATCTCCAGTACGTAAAGAACACCGAGGGTCTAATGAAAGTCGTCGATGGAAAGCTAAAGGTGGCTTCTGAAAATCCCCGAAGCCTCAATCCAAAGGGCTTTCAGGTAATTGGCTTTTTGTCACATTCCGTGCCTAGAGTTGCATTTGCTATATATCATGTGAATGTACTTGATATGAAATTGCTTGACAAACATTGAGAGATCCAATGCAATCTTTGAAGCTCTTCACAGACAATAAAATTTTATGTGACTTCTGGTGGACTGGCATATAAACATTGGAAGTGGTAATTCCATTACAGTGCGTTAAATGAGTTATTGGGTCATGGGCTAAGGTAGGCTAATCTACTGTGCATCAAGAGCTTCACATGCTCCAGGATGATTAAATCTGTGAACCACTAGGGGAGGTTTTTTTTTTCCTGTCTGACTCACTGAACATCTCTTCCACTATTTTTGAGCTCAACCTCTCTTCTCCTCCGTATAGTTAACTTTCTGGCATCTGAGGCAGATATATTCACATTTGTCTCCACCATATCTTGCTCCAAGATAAGTTAACTGCCATTATCAGCAGGCCTTTGTATTTTTCTGTCAGCAGGCCGTCTTGCCCAGCAGAATTCTCCATATTTCCCACACTCTTACAGATATTAGATGGGCCATAAAATTGTTTGATTAAAAGATGCTCTGATAAACACTAAGTGCATTTTGCCACTGGGCTGATGCCTCAGCACAGAGGCAAGCATGAATGGCTGTGTTTAGCTTTCAGTGTGCTTTCTGAAAGCCATTCCAGCAAAGGAAATGAAGATGCTTATGAAATTAATCTGTTCATCAGTAAAGCTTGAGATTGCCACTCAGATAGGAAAGCAAACCAAAGCGTTTGTCTGAATGCAAAACTAATGTTTTCATTCTTAAAAGACAGAAAATACAAGAAAAGAAAAACTGACGGGTTTTGACCAAAGTGGGTTGGCTGATAAATGTGCGCAGTTTAAAGTTGCCAATGGCAGAGCGTGGGAGATTAACGAGAGTGAATTTTCTCAGCTTGAAAAAGTGAAAATTAGATTTATGATGTGGCGCCATGAGGCTGAAAGCTGCTCCATCACCAGATTTACGATAAACTCTAACAAGGAGGAAACAGCCCCTCCTGTGGTGGCCACACTTTAATGATAGACCTTTTTCCCTCTTGAGCCATCCACCTTGTGTGAATTCAGCCCGACTCTCCTGCTGCTTCCTGCTCCCCTGCCTAAGGACAAGTTGTTTCTTTTCACTTCTAAAATTATAAACCCCATTATAGCACTAGCGGTGTGTGCTCCTAGACTGAGGTAAGCTGCAAATAAATCCGAGTAAAACTATTTTTAACACAATAAAAACAATGGCTTTCCAATTTATACATTTATAGACCACAATGATTCAACTGTTAATCATTAAAAATCCTCTTCAAAGAGGCGTTCGGCCAGACAATTTACATAATAGAGGATTTAGGAAGTTTTTAGAGGAATGCTGGGAGACTAAGTGAAGGGTTCAATTAGAAAATAGCAAAATGCAATACATATTAATCTAATGAGACGTTGTCTAAGTAAGGTGTTATGACCTGGCTAGGAATAACCACACCCTAACATAAAGATGATTCATCCTCAGACCTCAAGCAGCCATGCAGTTTATTTCTTGACAAGGCCTTAATTTACATGAGATTTTAACACAGAAAATAGAGTTGGCTGTAACATCTGAGTAAATGTTGTGCCTAAAACAGTAAACAAAAAGAAACTATCTGAATATTAGCCAAACTTAACTATTCAAGATAAATAAACCAAATGATGCAAACTTACCTCCCTACCTAAAGATAAAAAGGAGAAAAGTGGGATAAAAAAATAAAGGCAATTCAGCTCTACAAACTTGGAGTGTTGATGAGATACAGCAGAAGCAAAGTTGAAGCTGGTTGGGATGAGCAGAGGATGAATGACAGAGAGTCTGCAGCAGCATCTTCTTATGTTTCATCTCTGCTTAGGCCAGTCATCCATATCCGACATCTTCTGAATCCATCAATCAGGGAAGACTGTCCGCATAATCAAGTTTTTACATATTGGTACACATACGGAGGCCTTACAACAGCAGAGATAACGGGGGGGGGTGACAAAACATCAACCAGACAAGTGAACAATAAAAACAAGAGACACTATTAAAACTGCAGAGTTAAAAAAAAGAAGCAATTTCTGTTCCATCATCAAAAGTTATATTTCTATAACATTAAATTATGTTTCTAAAGATTCCCATCTTATTTCCTATTATACATCAAGTTCTTGAATATAATTTTAAACCCAACTTAACCATGATAAAACTGCTTTTTAGCATTACTTACCACTACTACTACTAACCATTTTGTGGATAAAAGACTAATTCCATCTTAAGTGAACAAAGTCATTGTGAATCAAAAGTCAGTAAAGCAACTTCAACTTCTCCAATGTCTTATTTCACCTGTGGAAGTCTGATGAAGTTGCTGAATTGCCAAATGTTTCCTCTTTGATTGTTGATGAGGCTCCATCTACTTTATTCCCTCCTTTAAAAAGATGCATCAAAGTTTCCCAATAGTAAGAAATTCCCCTGTATATTCTCAAGTTCCTGTTATTTTTTCCTTCGCATTTTCCCTGGTCATGTTATTTTTTGTTTGTTTTTTAGGAGGTAAAAGACAAGGTAAACCAACTGCTCCCCCTGCTGCCAGTGTTGGAACAGTACAAAGCAGATGCTAAGATGATCTTGCGTCTCCGAGAGGAGGTGAGAAACCTTTCCCTGGTGCTTATGGCCATCCAGGAGGAGATGGGAGCCTATGACTATGAGGAGCTGAGGCAGAGAGTCCTGCTACTGGAGACCAGACTTCACTCTTGCATGCAGAAACTAGGTATGAAACATGCTTGTTGTGAGATGGGGGGGAATTTTGTCACATAATTTTAATTAAGTGTATTTCAAAATAAAACCAGATACTGAAAAAGAAAGCTACGTTTCCAGAAAAGTGTTAGGCTTTCTCTCCAATTTGCTTACATAAAAATGGCAACGTTGTTTCCTCATAATACCAACTTGCGATTTGACTATTAATCATTTTTACTAGCAATTTATTCACCGTAAAATAACTGCTGGGAACGGTTGAGAGTTTGTCGGCAAGACAAGAGTAACAAATCCAGGTAATAACACAATATTACTCTGTTGAACCCAATTTTGTATGAGTTATGGAGTTTACGAGTGGTACTTGAATTCTGCTCCATCGGCTGCAGGCAGCTCTGCAGGAGCAACGAAGCATAGAGAAACTGATGAATTAAACTGAATAAGAGACAAAATCTCTAAAATTTTAAACATTACCACTTTACATTCTGAAAAGAAACCCCGTTTTCTTCTACTTTAGACATTTTTTTCAGTTATATAAGGCACTGAAAAATATTGATATTTTAATGGATGCTCTTAGCTTCCATAGGTGTGAAAGCAATATTTCTAAAAGTAGTGGTTCAAGTCTTGAGGTGATATACATTTTGCATCCTGCCAACTGTTTCCTTTTGTTCCTGTTGAGCTCCAATAATCAACCTAAGGAGAGGAAACACTTTTCTTAAGAGACTAACGGAATAATTGATTGTGTTTTTATGTAGCAAATTAACTTGATCATTTTACTGATAAAGACATTTACTAAATTAGTCGTTGATTACTAAAAATGAACAACGTTTTGTTTAGTTATTTTCTACTTTCTTTATTATTAGGTTTTCTTTTAGCTGCTGTGCTCTTAGTTCATAAACGATTGTGCTTTTACTTCCTTTACTTTTTTTGGGGGACTCATAGGTTGTGGAAAGCTCACCGGTGTCAGCAATCCAATCACAGTGCGTGCATCTGGATCAAGATTCGGCTCCTGGATGACAGACACCATGATACCCAGCTCGGACAACAGAGTGAGTCTCTCAGATCCTCTCCAGTTTGAGGCTCAAGAAACACATGATGATATACTCAAACCCGGAGGATAAACAGAGTCATCTGAGCTCTTTCAGCTGCTCAGTATAAAAGAGTATCCATCACAGCGGCACTGTCACTGTTTGTCAGTGAGTGATTGATTGTTTTGTCCAAGTTGCATTTCTCATGAATGCCACAATACAACAGACACAAAGAGAATTGAGAATTCAAAGCTGAGCCACTGATGAATTGCATCTTGTTTTTCCTCTCCCTTCCATCCTCTGCATTCATTTCAAACTGCAGCTTATTAATCAAAAGAACAAACACAAAATCTGTTTGGGGTAAAGTTTTCTAAAATCACTTAGCTCGTTTTAAGAGGCCTGCCAGGAATTTAAGCCAAAGGTCATGGTATGTACGACTAGGAAAGCTGGCATGTACAGCAAGGCAAAAGGTAGAAAGAAAATAAAGGGAAGCAGGAACAGTGGATTATTAGCTATTTTTAGCAAGGAACAGAAGCTGATCAAATTTAATAGGGAAGATTATATTGGCCTTTCTGCCAACTGCAATAAATCATAGCAGGATAAACAGGTTATGCTTTCAGAAAAGGGCAATTTTTAACATGGAATGTGTTGATTATCTTTGTGTTTAATCTCCTAATTTGCTGAGATGATGTTACCACTCTGTGTCTATGAGTCAGTCTGGTGTATTAAAAGCATCGACATTCACAGGAACAATTTTACTTTTATGCAAAAATGTTGTTAGGCAGCCAAATAAACAAAAAGTATAGATGTAGTTAGAATGTGCCAGAGTTTTAGCCTGGCTCAGCCTCTTTTTGCTGCTCAGCTCGAGGGACACATTTCGTAAACATAGAAGAAACCAAGCTTAATGGTTTATAATAAACTCTGCTCCATAATTCATCTGATGTACCACTCGAACTCAGCTACTTCCCATTCCTCTCTCCCTTACTGCAGAGCAAATGTGGTTATTCTGCACATAAGAAAGATGGAGAATAGGACCAGAGAGAATCAGAGAATACAACCAGAGCACAGCTCCGTCTTTCCAGAGGTGTCTTAGTTCCATCAGGGACAATATGAATAATTAAAAAAAATATTTAATCCAGTAATAGCTTAATTAAATCTATCATATACTTGATTGTTGCTCCTTCTGGAGGGAATGAAAAGGGGGATTCAACCACAGAAGCACAATGACAGTGGAGAGATCCGCTGAAGATGCTCAGGCAAAAAATAGAGTTGCTAAATGCATTGATTTTCTGTAAATGTGGACTGGAAAGGGCAGAGAGCGCCAGCAGTGGTTCCCTGCAAAGCACAGGCAACATCTCCCCCCGCATGCAGGCAAGATCAATAGTTTTGAACACACACATTTCTGTATGCACAACTGCATGGAGAAATACACTTACACTCATACAAGCAGATCCACAGCGCACACTCATTCTTACTTTGCCTGAGGCATTGCCCCAAGCTCTAATGAAACATAAGAGAGTTCCTGCAGATAGGTGTATTAGGTAAAACATACCAATAATCTCTGATAACCCTTAGATATTTACATTTGGATGCCTTTACACAATAGCTCCTCAGAGTGGGATCCTTTTGTTCACTGTTTTCCATTTGGTTTGCTCTTTGTTTTGGACAGGTGTGGTCCATGGATGGATACTTCAAGGGGCGGCGCGTCCTAGAATACCGCACAATGAGCGATTTCATGAAGGGGCAAAACTTTGTTCAGCACCTGCTGCCGCATCCGTGGGCCGGCACTGGCCACGTGGTCTATAACGGCTCGCTGTACTACAACAAGTACCAGAGCAACATCATCATCAAATACCACTTCCGGTCTCGTAGCGTGCTGGTGCAGCGCAGCCTCAGCGGAGCCGGCTATAACAACACCTTCCCATACTCCTGGGGTGGCTCCTCTGATATTGACCTCATGGCGGACGAGAACGGTCTCTGGGCTGTTTACACCACCATTAACAATGCTGGAAACATTGTCATCAGCCGCCTGGAGCCCCAGAGTCTGGAGATTCTTCAAACCTGGGACACGGGCTTCCCAAAGCGCAGTGCCGGAGAGTCTTTTATGATCTGTGGCACACTCTACGTCACAAACTCTCACCTCGCCGGTGCCAAGATCTACTTTGCCTACTATACCAACACGTCAAGTTATGAGTACACAGATATCCCTTTCCACAATCAGTACTCCCACATCTCCATGATGGACTATAACCCCAGAGAGAGGGTCCTGTACACCTGGAACAATGGACACCAGGTCCTCTATAACGTCACACTTTTCCAGGTCATTAAGACGTCTGGAGACTGAGGGCTCAAAGAAAAGACCCACTCAAAAAAATGCTGTGATCATTGTTCTAAAAGGACAAAGGAGCAGGGTAGAGATGGGTACTGTCAGAAGAAGGGGGTTTTAGGGGGGATTGGGGGGGGCAAGGTTTTAATCTGTGGGTACAGGCTTGGGTGTTTTTTTTTAAAGAATTTCAATCTTCATAGAGTGCTATTATTCACATTCTCCAAAAAAATGTCCAACAAAAGGTTCATAAAGACCTAAAGACTGAGCGTCTTTCTGTTTTTCTTTATGTGATGAGTAAGCATGGTTCTTTTTATCTGTGATGACAAATAAACATCCACTTTAACATTAATGACGTGGAATTTTTATTATTGCTGCTTTGTGTCAAAGCAGGACTGAATACTTTAAAGATCAAAATGAGCAAACTAAGGAATCAAAAAATCAAACAACAGCTAACTAGTAAATTCATTCAGCTTACATTTTGTGAGGACTGAGGGGATACGTAATAGTGTATTGGTTGCTGACTGATAAAAACTGTTAAAAGAGAAAGTTAACAGATATATTACTGGGAAGGAAGAAAAGGAGGATGGCGAGAGCACAAAGAAAAAATGGTAGGAAGGAGACAAGGTAGCAAGGTCACAAAGAAGGAAGTAGGACATTTAGTGGAAGGACTAAAGAAAATAACAAGACTAAAATATGGTTTCCACTTAAACAGCAGCTATGTTAATTTTTATGTTTGATGCTAATTCACATAACAATAAGGTTACAGCATCTGAACGATAAGATTATCTCTAGATAAGCATAAACCGTAGAGATAACAATTTATTTGAAAAAGCCGTGGCAAAGCCTTTCGGGAATTGTGTGCAGTAAAAGTGCTGTTCCACTGACACAAATGTGGTTAAATTTAACAGCCACAGCCACCACTTACATCTCTTTTCATCAAGGTGAACTCAAAGTGAGAGCTGAACATCTGGTAAAAGGTGCCGGTGCAGGTGGCGGTGCGATGGGCTGAGAAGAACACCGGGAGTTGAGAGGCAAAATGTAAAAGGTGTTTACAGCTGAGCTGAGAAATGACACATCACAGTTAGTGTTCCTTGTCAAGCTCCAATCTGCTTTAATCTTGTTAGGCGCAGTTTTTTTTTCTTCCCTAGAGCTGTTTGCAGAGAAATGCTCAAACACACGGCACGCAGTGAGACACTGTTGGCATTAAAAGTCTAAACCGCAGACCTTTCATTGCATATTCTTTATTATTTATCATGGGAAATCCAGTAAGAGGAAACATCGGTACTACCTGCTGTAAATAGAAGAGGGCAGGCAGCTGGCCCACTTCACTGTCTTTTTATTACTTTCATGTTTCAAGCCTGTGAGGATGCGGTGGCCACGGTGGACCAAAAAGACGTAAATGTCATAGGAGGTCCCATTTTCTCATCCTTTGTAACCATGGTGATCCTATTCATCCTGGTTGACCTTTCTTTCAATAAGGGTTTTAGGACTTCATACACCTTAGTGGGTGACATTTAAGGTATGACAATGCGGAGGGATAAAGCGCCATCAGCAAACAAATAATTAAAATGAAAATCTCTGGTTGAATTTAGCTTTTAGGGCACAAATTCTTAGGGAAAAAAGCCTAAACAATTAAGAAATCACTTCAAAATAGTTCACTGAAATGGATTTGTGGGTCAAACTCCAATTACCATTTAAGCTTTAGCAAATAAAACCACAGTGATAATCAGTTGATCAAGAAAACGGCATTAGATATTTACTTTGATACATCCGTTCTTCTGGACCTTTACCAGAGCCAATTCAAGGTGAGCAGTCACATACCGTTCAAACTAATGTCATGCAAAGGGAGAAATAGATGCTCATATAAAAGTATTCTTATGCTGGGTAAACCTTTTAGTTTCTGTAAGCCCACCACTCTTTTCTGTTACATACCTAACATAATAAAGTAGACCAAGTAAAACTAGTACAGTCAATGTCATTTACAGCCAATTAAAACATGTTCTTCACCATGACACCTTGAGTGTTTTTTTTCAACCAATTTAATCTGATTTACATCAACAACCAACCCCTATGTGTGTGTAATAACCCAGTGTAGTCCAGTGACAAAACCAACAAACTTTCAAACTTAAATTGAGGAACAGAAAAAATTAACTACATTTATTTGAAAATCTTGCTTTTGATGTGTAAGAATATAATTAAGACAAGTTTATTTGTTTGACATACTTCATAAAAAAGGCATTTCAAATAGCTTTACACCATAAATATATCACACAACCAATTACAAAACATTAAGCAACAAAAATGACATGCCATCATCAAAATCCACAAGATTAATTATAATTCTTGAATGATGCATCATTTATTATATTAATGAATGTTCAAGTTATTAATGAAAGAAAACTTATCGTTCCTTTGTGCTGAGCTTCTCAGTTCTTTCCTGAGTTTTGGCTTTTGTGCATTTGGTTTAGGCTTCTGGTTCTGGTCTTATTCCTCTTTCTAACTAGAAGAATCCTTTTCTTGTTCTGTTCATTTGCCTTTGAGTTCCTTATGTCTTTATTAGCAGAGGTGGGTAGAGGGGCCAAAGGTTGTACTCAATTAAGAATTGCATTAAATATTTTTTCTTCCCATTGAGGAGCGAGAATAAAAACATATTTGGACCAAAGATTACTCAAGTACTGAGTATCTGAACAATGCATTTGATTTTACTTGTTCAAAATTTTTTAATCAGGCAACACAATATAGGTTTTGTGCAAACTGAGCTAATAATACCTAAAAATTGTCATTATTACAAATCTGAAAATATGAGCAGAAGATACAAGCATTTCCAGTCATTTTTTTTCAGAACTTAAAGCTTCTGAAGAAACTCATGCAGTAAGTGATTTACATATATTGCATTCATTGCGTCCACTGGACCCTCAAATATAACAGCAGGCTCAACAGTTAGAAAATTACATTAGAAAAACAAAGCATGTTTAATCCCCGAACTCTACTGTGCTGTTTTCACCCATCCTCAGCTTTCAGCTAGACTTTTTTTTCTTACCCACAGGCATTCTTATACATTGAATCTGGAGCCAAAAGCATACTCTCAGATCACATTTCTGATGCCTAAGATCTTAAACCAGATTCTTACACAATCCCTATTAGAGCCCCTCACTTCCTGAATAATTTACAACTGTCCCACTGCTAAAAAAGGCTCCCATCAGTGGTGGTGACACCAGTCATCACCAAGTGCTTTGAGAAACAGACTCAGCAGCACTCCCAATAGTCTGTGCACACAACAAAATGAGCACAAGTTGTGATATACACACATTTTTTTAAACCATGCTGCACCCTCTGGAATAAATAACAAAAGAAGGGGAAAAAAATATAAGAAAAATATGTGAATATTAGCTCAGCAATTATAATACTTATCCTAAATGATTTGATCAGGAAATTACTGAACTTGAATTTCTCAGCCATTATCCCCCACTGGATTTGGAACTTTCTGACTGGCCATCTTCTCTCAGCACCTATTACTCTAAACATCTGTCTGCATATGGATAATAAGCTGCAAACCCAATGGTGACTTCCACTGCACATAAGCTAATGGCTTGAAAAAGAGATGCTGCAGCTCACTCAGTAGCTCATTTTATCCTCAAATTCCCTTCGTCAACAGTGTCCAACTTGGAAAAAATGTTGTCCAATGGCCTAACAACAACTTCTATGTCATATTTGCATGTTATTTTGGTGCTGCACCATTTAGGGGACTGCAATGGCAATAAGTCCTTCATACATTCTTCAGCCTTAGCAGACCTCATTAATGCAAAGCAGAATCCCAAAAGAAACAAGTGACTGCAGAGTGTCTTTGTCAGCTTGATTTACTCAAAGTGGCCATGCACATGCATTAGAAGTTCAAAACAACTGATTGAGTGCAGGTGGCAGCAATAGAACGGCTTTAATGGGGTTCATAGGTTGCATGTAAGAGTAGTAGAGATGCAGATCAAATCTCGAGCACTAAGAAGTAAACCCAGTCTGCATTTTAATCCTCGTGAGGAGGTTTATTGTGAGGGACATGTCAGCACAGCTGCAGTCCTTCATGTGGTACTTTTGGATGCTGACTGCTGCATAAATCAATGAAAATTAATTTAAGAATCTCATTTTTGATTAAAAAATATCCATTGTATTGGATTCTATCCATCCAACCATCCAAACAACATGCAAAAAGGCTCCAGGTCGGGGCTGGAGCCCAAATCCTGCTATAATTTCATATCTGCTAATATTTTGTTTTTCTTCTCTGCACCTTTTTTTGCATCACCTTCCTCGTTAATTGTGCCCTCCCAGCACTTATTTGCATTGTACTTTGCCTCTTTCAAATTCACAATAAAGCAGCTTTTCTTCAACGTCCTGCCTCTTGAGGGGTGACATAACCCTGTGAGCAAGGCTTTGAAGAATCACTTCCTCATGATTAAACAAAACTCACCTTTTTTCCTCTCAGATAATTGATATTCATGTTTAAACTCAGAAGCGCTGTGAAGGATGCACATATAGAATGACATGTTTTCAAGACGGAAGGCAAATTAACTCTGCTCTTTTGGAAACCTTGCTTATCAATTGCCTGCTTAATTATTTTCTGAAACATTATTCAGCTCGTGCATCTGTAATCTCTTTACTACTCAGAGCTGGACAATAGACCTAGTCTTGGCTGCAGGGATGGGAGATGCCATTTTGTAACCCTCGTGCCCAGAAATTGCACACTTCACTGATGCAGTAATGATTTACCAGGAAGCTCTAAACTGAGTGCTTTCTTGGATCCATCGTCTGTTTCTTTAATTGCAGTATAATGCTGGTCAAGTAAAGGGATCAGGGATCAGTGGTAATGTGGCTACAGTAAAAAGGTTTCCAGAAACACACATACAAAGTTTATAGTAAATCCACCTGCAAAAATTTGGTACTGTGCCACTTTAATCACTCTTGTTTGGTTGGAACCAAAAACGGACTTTTTTTTCCTTTTGGTAAAGTTTGCAATTACATTGTGCTTTTTGTTTTTAAGATTACAATGCAATCATTACGTGCTGTGGGAGCCTTAACAACACAGACGGGCTTGTTTTTTATCATGATGGCCAGTAACAGTGGCTTGAGAAGTCCAAAAACACATTTTTCTGTAGCTGGTTCGGATCAAGGTCAGTCTGTATTGTTAAAAATGATCAGAAGAGGAATAATTAAAAATCTTTTGGCTCGTTATATCTTTTCTTCTGCCCAGATTCATTGAAGTCGTATCAGCTGAACCATAAAGACGAGACAAAACGTTTCTCCAAGTCCAAAACATAACATTTATTAGATTACATTCATTATTTACTAATGAAACTGACAGAACTCAATAAAATCACAAACCAGCAATATTTACCTCACACGGCAGACATCCACACACCACGATGAAGCGTTACAGGGAAGCATTTTGCCGCTACGCTGCTTCCCCGGAGATTAGGGAAGGTGCGTTTTCTTTCTACACTATATTCAAATTAGGGGAGTGTCCTTAGCGAGTTTCATTTTAAATCTAGTTAACTTCTAAGATCAAGGAAGAGTTATTTTCTTTTGAATGAAGACATATGTTTTTTCTGACCCTGCCCCAAGAGGAAGCTCTACCCTGTTTCACAGGACCGGATTGTTATACACCAGCTGTTAAATCTTATCAAATTGGTCAAAAGGTTAAACATATACGGAGAAACTAGCTGTGTTTTAAATTATAGAGAACTACAAGCTAAGTTATTTTAATTCAACTTAGTGTATAATGTTTCAATAGAAATATCCTAGATAAGAGATTACGCTAATTGAACCATGGATATAATTTGAAGTGAATTTCCTTATTTTGAAACACCATTAATTTAACTTAATATTGAACATATGGAGCTGCACAGTGGCACAGTTGGTAGAGCTGTTGCCTTGCAACAAGAAGGTTCTGGGTTCGATTCCCGTCCCTTCTGCATGGAGTTTGCATGTTCTCCCTGTGCATGCGTGGGTTTTCTCCGGGTACTCCAGTTTCCTCCCACAGTCCAAAAACATGACTGTTAGGTTAATTGGTCTCTCCAAATTGTCCCTAGGTGTGCATGGTTGTTTGTCCTGTATGTCTCTGTGTTGCCCTGCGACAGACTGGCGACCTGTCCAGGGTGACCCCGCCTCTCGTCCAGAATGTTGGCTGGAGATGGGCAACCTGCACCTCCCAATCCCATTGAGGGACAAGGGTGTAAAGAAGATGGATGGATTGAACATATGGTTAAGTTTTTACAACTAGCTTATTTTAAATTTATTTTCTTAACAACATTCTAACCAGAAGTAAATTGAACCAGAGTTAATTTGGAAGCACATTGAAACCACTTCAATAAGTGAGCCTTGATCTAGTTGCTTGGTCACATTGAAACCACTTCAATAAGTGGTTTGGAAGCACATTGAAACCACTTCAATAAGTGAGCCTTGATCTAGTTGCTTGGTCAATACCAGGGTTCACTTCAGTGTATTCACAACTGCATAAAAAGTCTGGACCAACAGAGGAAGCAAACTCTGGTCCTTTTAAACCATTTGTGTCAGGTGTAAATACGCTCTAAAATGCTGAGTTAGTACTGAAATAGATATGATGAAAGTCACACCACCAAAAAAAATAAAAAATCCCATTTGCCATTTTTACCCAGTCTCTTGTCTTGCTGTTGAAATATGAACTGAACTCCACTAACAGAGATAAGGCTTATATTTCTTTAGATGTTCTGAGATGAGTCATGGATGCACCCCTGGTCAACTTTTTGAAGGCCATTCACTCCTGGAAATATTCACTCTTGTTCTTTGTTTCCTATTTTTGTGGATCATGACTCTTATTGTGGTTCACTGGAGTGCCGACATCTTAGAAAAGGCTTTTAAACCTTTCCAGACTGACGGATGCCAATTATCATTTCTCCACTTTTTTTGAATGTTATTAGATTGGCGGACAATTTGTTGGTTTTAGGAGCTTTTTCAGTAATTTTGAGTCAAGTTTTGATTCTACTAGTCTGGCAGCTATCGGGCTTGAAGGTCGCTTTTCCTCATTGATAAATAAATAGCACAATTTGAAAATTGCATTTTGTCTTTACTCTGGTTATCTTTGTTCATAGCAGTGAGGACATGTATATGTTAATGTTCTAGGATCCTCCCTTATTCTGACTGTTACTTGCAATAGAAAAGGTTTGACTCAAAATGTCAGCATGTCATTAACATTACTGTTTGGTTTGAGATAATCACTTCTACTCATCTAATATTTCAGAAATGTATGTGAGTAGATGCTCAGAAATAGATACTTTACTATTCAGGGTTTGATGTGTGATGTCTGATTAATGTGTGATGTCTGATTAATCATCAACTTCAAATCTCTGGGTTACTTACATATAAATTTAAAGGACATAAAATTACCTTCTATTCCACCTCCCACTCAAAGATCCTCAAGTTTAAGGTCAAGTACATTTAGCAATTCCTTTGTGAGCACAGTCTCTGCAAATGTCCGGAGGGACTTGCACACAATCAATAAAACGCTTTACTGCCAAGAGTAATTCCTCTAAATCAGAGTCTGCTGAGTCTATGATGACCGGAGTCTACTGACAGCAGTGAATCTGAATGACTGTAACTCATACTTCAAGCCACATTAACATAAAGTGCTAATTTCTTAAAAGGAGCAAACTATGAAAAGATGACTCAAACTGACCAAAAACGGTTTCCTAACACAGGTTTAGTAGAAAGCTTAAGAAAATACTGGATCATCCTTCAGTTAAAACAGCCTTACAGCAAGATCTGGCAAGAAAAACACTTGCACAGACAATGTGAGGACCACCCATGAGTAGCAAAATCCAAAAATTGCATATTTGTGATGGAGACTTTATAATTGCATTGGTGCTCAAAGTTTCTTGCTGCAGTTCTACAAGAAACTGAGATTTTTCCTTACCTTTCGTTTCTTGCCAGAATCTGTCATTGTCCTGCTAGGTCAGGACTCTGTGGTTTCCTCTTGTGTTCCTAATTGGTTTGATTTCCTCTTGGTGTCCTGAAACGTGTTCAATAAGATTTGTCACCTTCTGTTAAATAAATCATCAGACTCATGAGACTACACTTCTCCTGTCTGCAATCCCACTCCACGACAATGGATTACATTTTCATTATTGCTTCGTCTGTAGATATGAGCAAGATTAG
Source organism: Micropoecilia bifurca (assembly GCA_903067075.1). Classification (NCBI taxonomy): domain Eukaryota; kingdom Metazoa; phylum Chordata; class Actinopteri; order Cyprinodontiformes; family Poeciliidae; genus Micropoecilia; species Micropoecilia bifurca. The sequence continues at coordinate 3,064 of CAEGAF010094136.1, read as the reverse complement.
CCAAATAGATTTTTTTCTTGTACCTATTTCCTGATTCATAAAGATCAACAGAAATCTGATGTACTTCTATGGCATGTCTCTGTCTGTTTCCTATTCAAAGACTGCCCAAGAGTGATGCTCCTCTGCATCATGTCAAAGCCAGGGAAAGAACTTCATGACAAAAATGCAAAATTTTCAGCTTAATTTTAGAGGGATTCTTTGAGGTATTAATAATTGTATTACCTGGTGAGTTTATTTAAGAAAATGTTTTAAACTATGGGATTTTTCCACTCGCTGAGTCTTATACAGAGATATATTTTTGGTGTTGCTTTACTCAGCTTTAACTGAGATGCCAGTATTAAGAACATGTTTGTGTGCATTTTAAACTCTGTTTTCCATTTACCACTGCCAGAAGAAAAATTATACAGGGTGAATATTTAAATTGAAAACACTAACTGCTCTCAAAAGACAAATAAGTCATTTGTTATTAACTCAAGTCTCATTATGTTACCTAGCTTGTGAAGATAATCTATGGCTCCTGGAGCTTTAATCATCCTCCATCTGAACTTTCTATCTTGTACATCTTGTTTGTGTTTTGTGTTGATCAGTTCTGTAGTTTCCACATTTCCTATCCAGTCACTCTAGTGTCTGTTGGACTCTTCAGCACCTTTAGACTTGTGCTTCAGTTAAGGTTTTTCTGTATCTATTCTTCTTATTTTTCTATTTTTGTTGTTCTATCAACACCAAAAAATATACATCACATTTTTCTACAATATGTTTAATGATCCCTGCAGTGTTGCCTGATTCCATATTAAAAATGTCTCAAAAATTTGATCCAACCTAACAAATTTGTCTCTTGCCAGTCCCCACGCGCTCTTTGTGTTGTGTTCGTTGTAACTCACTGCTGTTTAGTTTCCAGCTTCAGCAGAACTTTATGATTAAAGGATATATTTTTACTCTTTTTTTTTTTATTTTTTTATCTGAGCTCTGACGGTGTTGTGCCCTGAGCGTATCGAATTCTTCTGACGTTGATCCTGGCAAGGTACACAAAGTTCTGTTATAAATGAATACATTGTTACAGACCACAAATCATTTGATAATTTTTGACATTTTCAACGATAAAACACTGCTTAACTAGTGGAAACCACACCAAACCTGGAATATAATTTCAGTTTATTGTAATGGTTCAAATAAGTAGCTCTTGCATGATAATGTTCTTGTAAATAAGCAGACTGAAACATTGAAATGTCTAAGGAAAAAAACCAAAACTATTAATCATGTTATAAAGTTGTTTAGAAGCTATGTTTTCATGAGATGCAGGCAAGTATATCGATTCATCAGAGCTTGATAGATGCATTCATAAAAAAGTTCTCCCTCTAAAAATGCCAGTTAAATCAAGAGCAACAATGAAATACATAGATAAAATGCACAGCATTTCAATCTTAGGATCATAAGTAGAAGAATAACTGCAAGAGAAGTGATTTGCTGAAAGAAGAAAGACAGAATGAAAGAGAAACTGCGATGCCGGCGCAATGCAAGTGTCAAATGAAGGGATTTCTGTGTAGTGGGGCATTTAAAGACAAGACGCTGTCGTTTGCTAGAGAAAATCAAAAAGGATAAAGCAGATAGACAGAGCCTTTGCTTAAAGATGCCTTTGTTTGAGTTTTCTATGACAAAACTTCCTGTCATGTCTATACAAAAAGAAATAAGAAGCTTTTAAAAGAAAAAAAAAAAGACAACTCCAAAGGATCTATTTATAGGAATGTGAGAATTCTTCTCACATGATGACAAAAATCCAACTCCACCAAGTTCTGATGTATGTATTCCAAAAAGCATTTCTATAATATACAGCCTGCTATATATTGTGCACGTGCATTGTAAAGTATCTACATATGTATTAGTTGAGGCAAATGTTAGACAAGAGAATGACCTTCAGGTCAGTTGGAAAAAAAAGTCACTCTCTGTTCTACAATTCAGAGTATCTGGTTGGGCGAATGACTGGGGAGGCAATTAATTGGCTTTATTCATGTGTTGCATGACATGGAAATCAGAAGGAGTGATTAGGAGCAAAGGTTCTCCTCACCAGAACCCACAGGGAGTTAAAGTAATAGTATCTGTGCTTGAATTTTGTTAATAGTTGTCATACGCAACATTCAGCTTTTTCTTTTGTTTCCCGGTTTTGAGGTTGCTGAAAGTTGCTGAATGGTTGATGTGGTCATCAATATTTATTTGTGTTAGGTATTAGGGTTGTCTCAGTGGTAAAATGTCATGTAAACAATGTTTTCCAATGGGTCTCCTGCAGGGGGCCATCGGCTGAGAGAAACAACTAAACGTTCATCCTTTTCTGCTATTAACTTTTTACTTTTCATTAACAAAGAAATTACTCCTACACCAACCCTTTTGTTACTTTTATACGTTTCCAAACTTCCCAGTTGGCACAATATAAATTAACTTAATTGAATTGAATTAAAATTAATTTCATCTGAAGTTTACCTTTCCATAGAGTTTTAAACTGTGCTTAAAAAGTTATAAAAAAATTTATATTTATTTTAAAATATCCTTTCTAAAATTAACCAATATCCACTTCTTACTAATAAAAATAAAAATGCTGACTCCAAGTATCTACAAAGACAATAAACATAACTAAAAATACGCATCACTTGTGGCCTGGCGGTCACGACTGAGGCTTTTTATGGGATGGAAACTGATTACAACTCTAAAACTGATGAAGTTTTGGTTTAATTCTCCAAAGTCATGCAGAAGATAATTCTTTTAATTGTCTAATTAGGAGTTTTATTGGCCAACAGTGATTTTGGAAAAAAGGAAAATTTGGGCGACCGAATCAAACAAGTTGCTCAAGGTTTAGCTGCTGAACATGCAAACTTTACACACCGAGAATCTACTTTATAGTTGCTGCAAGTATGTTTTGTTGTTTCATTTCTTATTTATATAGAGGAAATATTAAACCCAACTGTAGAAGAAGTATTATTGTAGATTTACTTTTGTCTAGTGAGAAAATAATATATTGCCTCTATTTTGTGTATTTATTGTTTTTATAGCATTGCACTCTAAACGCATATATATA
>CAEGAF010094132.1:0-10366 GCA_903067075.1 Micropoecilia bifurca | reverse complement strand
GAAACAATGAGCTTTAGTCTGCTTGGAATTATATTCGGTCCATTTTGGAGTTACTTTCATTTGGTCGTTACCTCATTAGTGTTGTTAATGTAAATGTATAACATTCAAAGCCTTTAACTCTTTTTCTTTTCTCTATTTTTGTCTTTTTTGCACACTGATTTCTATCATGTTGTATTTGTCATATATATAACACAATAAAAAACACAACATATTTCACTTCTGTTAAAAGAATAAAAACAATATAATTTTTTTTTCTGCTACATAAATACATTGATAGTGCAATGTCACAAAAGGCAAAAACCTTCTTGGGTATAGATACTTTTTTAAATAGTCTCATGCTACAGTATAAATGGCAGCACAACAGAATTTCCTAGAGAATTTGAGTTTTCAGGACAGAACGGGGCTGGAAACATGAACTAAAAAAGCTCAGCTGAATAGCAGGGCTTAAATGACAGAGTCCAGGCTGTAATCACAGATAAGAGTGCCAATATGGTGGCTGCTGTGCACAGAGCAGGTTAAGCATATTATCTGTATTTTGCACACATTGAACCTAATGGTTAAATAAAAAAAGTCAATTAAAGCTCTCCTAAATTTTTATGACCTTCAGCACAGAACTGTTTTTTTTTTTTTTAGTTTTCTATCCTCACAGCACAAAAGTGGCTCAACAAGCCGAATGTCCCAGAAATCAAACTGATACTTAAAAGTAGGTAAAGAAACATCGCTAGGGGAACAAGACCTTTTTTCATTTTGTCTATGCAACAGCACTATTACATTTGATTGTAAATATTGAGTTATTATGAGTAACCCTGCGGTTTGGGAAAACATTTAAGAGTATCCAAGAGCTCTTCTGCCCCAAACAAACCCTCGTAGTGATTTTGCAACACAGGGATTTTATACAAGATCCTTTCAAGATATATTACAACAGACCCAAGTATGCCCTTGAACTGCATTAACTAATGGGTTTGGCCTTAGAGGCACTCCGGAAACCTACTATGGATGGCTGGGAACGTTATTGATGTTTTATGATCAGCGTTAGCATAGCCGTCCTGGTTGTATGTAGCAGGTATAAAACACATATAGCACTACACTACTGTAGATGACATACCGTTACTGTTTAGTTTTATTTTGAGGAGCTTGGTATAATCTTGTTTTTGTTTTCTTTTTGTGTAAAGAAACTCAAACCCAAATCAGCAACTTGACGTTCAAGAACATATCTAAAAACCACAATGCAGATTTTAAATTTGAAAGCGACAGATAAAAAAAACAAGCCCAAAGTCGCTAACAATAAGATGTGGCAACACTGTTTGGCTCCCAAAAGGAATATTTTCCATCTGTTGTTTGATATTCTTTGGAAATGGAATATTATCATCATAGTATTTAAGACTTCAAAGGAACTTTATCTGAAGTTAGAATAGGCATCAATCGCTGGTCGTCAGTGAAATAATGCTTTACCTCAGATTGGACTCTGAGCTGCAGTGTTTTTGCCCTTTTTGGATTTCCATCTCCATCTTCCACCCCCCTCCACTCCCCCGCCCTCCTACCAGCTTCAATCCGTTCTGCCATCTCTGCTGATGGGAGTGTAAATTGTGGGGATCTTTGAAGAGAGAGTGATGGTGGTCCTTCTTTCTTCTTTTTTTTTTGACAGGCTACCAGATCGGTTAAAGTGGAGGACAAACTCAGAGGAGAGGGGAGTGGAGTTTACAAAGGAAAGAAAGAAGAAAGGAAGGAGATCCAGGTTGTGAGAAAAACTCAGAGGTAAAGATGTGTGGGGAAAAAAGGACAAGAAGGCAGAGAGGTGTCTGTAAAATTGGTCGAAAAAAATATCTTGAAATTGTTCTAATTTCAATCTGGATTTATCATCAGATTTCTTATGGATGCATAGAGCTGGTTAGGGAATTCAAAGTGTAGGAAATGATTTGCTCGATTTCAACGCCTCTAAAGGGATAACTATAAACGTGGTGGGAATTGAACCCACACCTCCACAGAGAGACTGAGCAACATGTTTTACAACCCTATGAGGGTGTAACAACCTGTTGCAACCCATGTTTTAAACCTGTTAAATTTTACAACACTAAAAGGTTATAAAACGGTAGCACTCATGATTGGCTAGGTATTTAACTTATTGCTCTATAGTGTACCTCATCCTCAACCTTTCAAGTGTAGGATCTGTTGCAAACTTATTGTCCTTTCGTTCAATTGAAACCCAACTGCATGAATACCGTCACATTTTGGCTTCGTTCTGTTTAAGGGTAAATGCCGTTAGACCAAACACATCCAGTCAGAGTGGAGAGATGTCAGAGATGCTTGTGTTGAGTATTTTGAAGTGGCGACGTAAAATATATTTCAGGCTTTAAATATGCCGCTTTCGTTTGTCTGGCTGAAATCATGTGAAATTAATCCCATAAAAACTCCAACTTCCTTGGCCAAATGGGTTTACAGCTGCAGTCTAAGTTAATCCTTTTTCCAAGACTTAAAAGCAGTACATGTCTTGCAACTTGAACAATAGAGATTTTTTTTATTTTTAATAGTATCAAAGAGGAAAAATAAAGAAAATCTGTAGACGGTTCTTATTGTCCTGCTGGCAGGTTCAAGAGTTTTACAAAGTCAAGAGTAAATTTTTTTTATTGATTTGTTTTTATGTCATAAAGATCAACCTTTTGTACATCTCAAGCTAGTACCACTAACAGGTACATAGTGTGAAAAAATAGATTAAAAAATGTTTGATTACAGCAATTCCTTGCCAATAACCATTTTGTTTTTCAGTTTATATGGTTTTATAATCCAGAAAATTAAAAAAGCCAATGAGTTTACCTCAGAGCAAATCTCTTTACAGCTTTTCTTTTTCTCGTATGCAATATGAAATACCCCGCTGCCATTTTCCATGAAATATGTGGACATTTTCGTTAAAAACAAATGTTGGTTTTCTATTTTCTCTGCCTCCTTACAGACCTGATTGCCGCGTTCCTTCTCAGAGATTTTACTCGTACAGGGGAGTTTGTATGAAAGCACTTCACCCAACAAACCCAGTAAGTTCTCCATCATTTCTCTGGGAGTTTAGCTGAGGTGAAAGGTGTGCATGTGTCTGTTTGTATTGCTATAGATGAGTGAAAAAAGATGGAAACTAAAATATAAATAAAAAATGTCTTCTCAAGGTAATTACTTGCATTCAGTATAATATTTTTTTTCTTCAGACAGAGGAGATGTGTAGGAGAGGACGGGAAGCTTACAACAGAAACGGAGAGATGAAAATGATTGATGAGAGAGACCGTCCTTTCCACAAGAATGCACACCACTTTTCCCTGTCAACAAAACACGACCATTAATGGGCTTAAATGATCCTTACAGTGCCCCCCCATCGCCACGGCAACACCTCACTTTTGCACTCATGAATGAGCAAAGATGCCTGCTTGAAAAAAAAAGGTGTCAGTCAGGAGAGATTGAGCTTTGTTATTACCTGGAAATAAATATTTTAAATTCTACCACTTAGATTAAATTTAGGATTTATCTCATTATGTGAAATTGTTGAATTATGAGCTGTAGGTGCATCACAGATGGACTAAAATGGGAATTTTTTTGTTTGCCGATGGATCACCTTTGTAAATTTAAATTGCAGTCAAGATTGGGTTCAAGAATGGGTTCAATTCCAGCAAATTGAACCCATTTGACGACACGATGTAGGCAAAAATATCTCAGAATGCAACACACGCAAATATTTTGCTTAGTTATGAATAAAAACTTGAGTACCCTCAAAGCTGCAATATGTAACTTATATATAAAGTTGTTTTTTTCACATATTAATAGAAACAATCATTATCTTGTGACAAAATATGAGGCAGAACTTGTGAGGCAGAACTCCCAATGCTACCTAAAAACATCCAATCAGATCTGGAGGGCGGGTCTTAGAGCTGTCAATTGATCAAGTGTATTTGTGTACCTTCAGCAGGCAGTTCAAAGTGCTTTACATCACTCTCACCCTGTTCCTCCCTCTCTGCTAAGCTACAGCTTCTCCCAATCAACATAGCCTGCCATGAATGCTAAGGCTACTTAGCATAGCCACAGATGAGAGCAAATAAACAGTATTCCTGTAACTGTAAGTTGTTTTTACACCATTAGCACATTTAGCTGTTAATTAACAGCATTAAGACCCTCCTCCTGGCTCTGATTGGTTGTTTCTGACTGAATTTTTCTCTAGGTGACAGAAGGTTAGAGGAGTTCAATTATTTTTGATCTGTATCATATTATCTGATATTAATATGGAAGGATATGCAGGTAAAGACAAGAGTTTGTCTGTCAGAGCACTGTGTGTCGAGGGTGAAGTCCTTAATGTGCTTGTCCTGAGTTGTGTAGCAGAAGGTCTTCTGCTGCATGTTTCTCCTCTTTCCATATTTCACAAATTTCAATTTGCTGTTCAATAAAAGGATGCTACTGCTGAAAACTCTTTAAAAACAAGGCCAAAACAAAAAACAGCAGCCCTTCCCCAAAGTTTTTTGTCTTTACTTGTAAGTAAATTAATTTATTGTTTTGAAAAACAAGAGATTACGGTGTGAACATTTCCTTTTGTAAGAATAATAATTCATGGAGTTTTGTTTATCTTGCACATCTTTTCCATGTTCTATAGACGCGCCCTCATGACCCAAAATAACCAGCAGAGCAGGAGTTTAAAATTAACTAATCAACCACCGCTGTGTTCAGGGGAGGCTTATTAATGATGCAAAAATAAATATCAAGCCTGAAAACCAAATATCATTCTGGACTGAATGTTATGTTTTTAATGTAATCTCTGGTTGGTTTGGAGAGCGCATGAGATTGCCATGGCAACATGTGTACTTAAACGAGAGAGAGAGAGAGAGAGAGAGAGAGAGAGAGAGAGAGAGAGAGAGAGAGAGAGAGAGAGAGAGAGAGAGAGAGAGTGAGTAAAAAGGTGCGAGTGGTTTTGAGTTGATCTCCTGTTCAGGTTGTTTTACCTTTGTTTACTTTTGTCTTGGTGATTTACAGCCACTGTAGTTTCTGAACATTGAATAAACAACAAACTTGGACTAATTATCTCGTTCTTTGTGAGTATAAGTCATTTACAACAAACATCAAACATGGTAAGTATGTTTCATTAAGTATTTAAAAAACAAATGGTTTCTACAGCAAATATTATGTGAAATTAAATTGTCTAATATTAAAAAAATAGTTTGGTGCTGGCTAAAAACCTTTTTCAACCTTTATAGCTCCACTGTTGAAAATGAGGCTCTAACATTCACAGTGACAGTGAAATAAATGATAGTGAAATATAATCCAGTCCAACATCTGGTTTGAGGTGATTCCTCTGGAACCTGTTGGAGGAAAAACATCCCAACTTCAGAAGATGAGCTTTAACCTAACAGNTCCTCCTGTCAGTATGAGAGTCAGGATGAGGAGGCATCATGTTAGGAAGAGAAGTGGAAGCTGCAGGATCTTCAGAAGAAACAGGTCATGATGCTGGGCTACTGATTATCCCTCTGTCTGGACACAGGATCAATAGAACCAGTTTAAAAGCTAAAATAAATGGTTATATGTCAGACATGTGTTGCTGGGATCAGGCAAAGACGACATCCAGAGTTGTCTTTGTGAATAAAAAAAAATTAACCATCACAGAAAATCCAAAGCACACAAAGAAGCTCTCTCTCTCTCTCTCTCTATATATATATATATATATATATATAGCTTCTTTGTGTGCTTTGGAGTTTCTGTGATGGTTAATTTTTTTTAACCACTATTAACATTATTTTTGTCATAGTACCCCCAAGAATTTAAAACTATTTTCGCCCCTGGCCGTGACCCCATCTGAAAGTCAACAACCAAGTTTCCTCTGTCCGTCTTTTTTTGTTCAGGCCAATGAGTCCCTGTTCCTCTGGCATTGTCCAGAGCACTCCTTCGTTCTATTTTCAATATAAGTCATTGAAGAAGGTGAGAAGAACAATGTGCTACTGTTCAGAGCACATTTCATCCTGTGAGTATCACTGTCCCTCAGCCCCCATTTTCCCTTTCACCTCCTCTTCTATTAGCCACTATCTGGCCTTCATCTCTTTATTCGCTCCAGCCTCTCTGGCTTCCCTGGGCGTCATCAGTTCAGCTGACAAAACGCTTCCTTCTGTCCTTTTGTTGCCATCTTTTTCCTGCTCTTTATCTTTTTCTGCTCAATCACCTTCTTCCTCCCCCCCAGCCTCCTTGTAGTTGTCTTCCATTTTCACTTTTGTCACCTGTGCCTTTTGTGTGTGCTCTCCGAGAGTAAAGATCCAAAATTGTGTTCCATTCACCTCTTTCACCAGTTCAGGGGTAAAGTTAGGAAGATAATGCCATCTTTCTTTTCTTAGTCTGGGCTTACAGTTCAATAGATGTTGATAGTCATTCTTTGAAAGGTAATTAAGTTGATGCTTGTGGAACTGTTACGGTTCAGAACGCCGCACGTCATTGTATGTCTATGATTTAGCAACAACCAGGAATTGATGAAATATCTAAAAAATATATGATTTTAGTGGGTTTAAACATGAAGAGAAGGATTTTTGACAAGTTGATAATTCTACTGTGTATGCAGTATGAGGTTGATAAAGCATATGGTAAACATAAATAGATGGTCATTCCTGTGACAACTGTGTAGTGTTTTAAATCCGTAGCAGTACTTCATGTCCTCTAAGGAGTGTCTGTACAGCCGCTTCTCCACTAGATGGCCTCTAACCCGTTCTGCCCCATTTGTCCCCATTATCAGCTCTTACTCAACTTTTCCGTTTTTCAAAAGGATTTTAGGTGTAGTACAAGCCACAAGGGATAAGGGAATGATTTACAGGTTTATTGACTCGTGATTTATGTGATTTTATCGTTTAGTTTTGTGCTGACCGGTGTGAAACTCCAGAACTACATGACATCAGTTTGATGTTCATTTTATTGTGTTTGGAATTTGCATACATATCAGTAATACTTGTACAATACATGATGCTAACGTATCATGGTAAAGATACACAGTTTAACAGATTTGCTACCGTCTCTTGTTTTTTCTTCATTTTATTTTCAGTTCTGGTTTCTCCTGGCCAGTTCTGAATTCTCTGTTCTCTGATTTCACATACCATTAATGATATGTGACATCAGATCAGTCATAGATCAAACCATGTTGGTGGAGGTTACCAGCCCAGCAGCACCCTCTTTTCAGTTAATTTTAATAGGATTATAGACATATTTCAGAGGACCAAACATCAGCATTTTACCAAAAGAACAGTGTGTGCATTTGTTTGTTCTAAACCAATGATCAGAAAAACAAGTTCGTCATTACTCTGCAATAGCAGAATGTTTATGATTTTATCCCATTCACATGATTGCAAATCTGCCTTAAATTTGCTTGATGAAACATTATCCATTGTAGCGTACAAAGTCTGATCTCCAGCTAAGCCGCTGCCACAGAATACTTGCGAAAGCTCCTCAAATTTCACAGTAATAATTCAATGTCATTTCTTAAGCTCATGCAATGCTATGCAGACACACTGTCTGCACTGATGAATATTCTCTCAACACTGAAAGCAGCTCCAACTCACAGCAGCCTGACTTACTTTCTTCGAGTTAGCAGCAAAAATGCTGAAAAAGGCCTTTTGTAATTTAAATGTTTCTTATATTTCTAATAGAAATTAAAGTGGCTGTGACTTTAGCATGTCATTGAACGCTCATGCACTTTGATGCTTAGTTTCACGCCACTGTTTCTGGTTCCCATGAATAAAGTGCTTATGTAACACAGATGGTATTAAACTTAGGAGGTTAAGTAGCACAATGCGATCCGCCATTTTCTTTTAAAATCTGCCCTTGAATTTGTAGAATAAACCCAACAGCTGTGCGTTGTGCTTGTGTTCACACATCCACAGGCAGAGTTAAACAAGAAGTTTAACTCTGACATCTGGTTTCTGAAACACCGGTGGCTGGTGTCGTGTAAATGAGCAGCTGCATTGCAACAAAGATGTTACAGTTTAACTTAAGAGCAGCTCTGTGTAAACAGGGCCTTAAAGAGATTTGAATTTTTATTCCTCGAAGGTTCACTTAACTTTCAAAATAGAAAAAAACAAAAAAAAGGACAATATCAATCAAATGTCAAATGTTTGCAGAATGTAGAATTAGGATGAGGTGCCAATATTCCAATACATATTCACAATGACAAATAGGGACCGAGTAGAGACTGACACAAACACTTTGAAGACGTGACTGGACTCGATGTTCTACAAAATGGGTCTAAACTTAATTTTCTTAAGTTTAGACCCAATTAAAACGTGGCTTTCAATACAACAACAAACATGGCGCAGTGTTTGAGTGTGTGAGGGTCAACCTGGTATTAGAATAGGAGAAAATAACTCAACAACATCGCTTTTATCCTTCCAAATTAACTGCCTAATTGACAAGTTAATGTGTTTGCTGTACAACAGCAAAATTGAGCTCTTGAAAATAGTGTGGAAAAAAAAGATCTTGCTTTTGAAAGAGGATAAAATGCATGTTTCGCAGACCCTGATTAACAACTGAGAGAGCCGAAATAAATCTGTCTTCATGAGGCAATTCTCAATGACAAGTCAGTAAAATATTGCAACATTTCCACCTTGTGTGGGATTTATATTGCCAACAATGGCTGAAAGCCAAGAAAATAGCTGAAATATCAAAATAGTGAAGGGAATGAAGGTCAAGTACTGTGTGTTTGTGGGGTCAGGTTTGATTAATGGACAGATGAAAGCGTGACATACAGACTTTGACATTTTGCAGGTTGCTGTGAACGATAAATGAAAAGTAACGTCGCATGAGGGAACGTGAGTTCACACTGGTACAAACAATAGAGATAGAGTGAAATTGAACAGAAGTAAGAATAAATTCTCAATCTTTTATGACATTGTTTCTAATTTAATGGTTCAAAGTTGTCTACAGCGCAAGCAATTTCTGGTAAGGTAGGCAAATGTTAGCGACTGAGTAAAATGTAAAACTTCAACACAAGAACCAATCATTTCTCAATAGCCAAGAGTCCTCTAAACAAAGCAAAGCGTAGTACAACTTGCTCTTTTCTTGGCAACCCAAATAACAGAAGAACTTTATGAACAGTGAAACATTAAAACAAGATTTTGGGGGGGCTAAATATTCTAGTCTGCATTACCTAAAGGGAAAATTCAGAGGAAAAAAGTTATGTTGTCCAGAAGGAACTTCAGTGAAACCCACAGAAGCCTGCTGGGCCCAAATCCTGCCAAAAATGTTGGATTAAACTCATTAAAGTATCTTTTCCTTGTCAAAACTTTCCAAATCAAGCCCTTGTGGTGTTTCCAGCTCCTTCCTACAATGTTCATATTAGGCTTAAACAAGTCTGAGCACAAGAGCGAGATTAGGTTAAACATCCCGAAGACGTTCTTTATAGTCGAGTTCCGGAATTCTTCGGAGACGTGGGGTTTTGTTAGACATCATTGGGAATGAATTTTTAAAAAGTTACTTAACTCTTATATTCCTGAAAGATTAATGTCCGGGATATCAACTTTGAAATATAACAAAGTGGACCCAGGGGAATTTTCTTCTCTGGAGGATAATAAGACAAGAGCCAAACTGTGATCATTAGCTTCCCGTTTTCTCATCTGACACCCCGGTGCTCTGCTGCGTCTCAGATAAAGCCTTTTGCTGGAAGACTAGAGCGCCTTAAATATCTTGAGAGGTGGAAAAAAAAAAAAGAAATACAAAAAGTCCATTTTTTTGAGATGTTTCGAATCTGATGTGAATGCAGTGCTTTACTTAAGAACACACATCTTTGACACACTCGCCCCCCGAAGCTGTTTCATCTGTTCTAAATGTATCCATTAAACATGTCAGACTGCAATGATGCAGCGCTTTTACCAGCCAGTCGATGACAGCTATACGTTATTACGCCAACAAGCAAATATTTATTTTATGACAGAACATGTGTCACATGCTCACGAAATGGAAAAATTGTGAACATGAAGTATTTTTTTCTTTCATTATTAATTCTCATAGTGCATTCAAAAACACTGACAAGTGTTTATACATCTTTAAAAAAAGCTATAATTATTTTCATCTCCAATGAAAGCTACATTTCATGCTTTAAAATTAAGAAGTTATGGAGACATCTGGTGACGTGGGAGGGAAAAAAATTGTGGCCATGATTTATCTCGTGCAAACAAATTGTTTAATTCGGGGCCACGACTTATTTTGTGGCAACAATTTATTTCATGTTAACAACTGAATTATAACAAGTCGTTCCCACTGCATCGTCAGTGGTGGGAAGTAACGTTACTGTACTTAAGTACAATTTTCGTGTATCTGTACTTTACTTAAGTAGATTTAATAAAGGGTACTTTCTACTTTTACTCCACTACATTTTACAGTA
>CAEGAF010094123.1:0-14855 GCA_903067075.1 Micropoecilia bifurca | reverse complement strand
GTCGTCATGGTTGTTGTTTTTCTTTCCGTATCAGGACCAGAATAGTGAGATTTGTTGAGAATCAGTGACGTTCAGTTGGGATGAATGAAACCTGGACGTTATGGTCACATTTGAATCGGATACGTATCGGATATGAGTCACATTCTAAAAAGAATCTGACCTGAGCTGTTCACACTGCCATGAAAAGATCGGATTTGGGTCACTTCAGGCAGCAGTGTGAACGCAGCCTATTGAGAGAAAAAGGAACAAGATGCTCTGCTACCAATTGTCAACACAAAGGCAATAACCAGGTAAGTAAAAACGTTTTAATTTAGAGAGAATAAGTAGTGATGGAGAGGGAAGTAGACATGTGTGTCTACATGTTATAACCATAACATGTGTGACGTGGAATCTGTGGGTTTCGGTTCAGTTAAAAAATAAAAAGTGGCGACCAACTCTGACAGTGACGGTGTTTAAATGAGCTTATCAACCTCCGCTGTGTTAGCTTAGCTAATAGCATCGGAAGCTAATCTACCACAGCGATCACTTTTTAATAATCACAAAATAAACACCGACCCTGAACACATAAAACTGGGACGGACTGAATGTTCTGTTCACTGTATGGGAAATGTTTGTTTTATAAAGTGTTGAATTCAGAGACGTAAAGCGGCGTTGTTCTCAGTTGCTATGGCAACGGGTCTGTGTGTAGCGACACAGAGAGAGGAAAAAAATGCTTTCGAGTTTTTTTTATGTGTTCTTCTGCATTATTTTTCCTTTGCTGTGGTTTAATGCGCCAAATGTGGCTGCGGATCACATGACAAAGAATCGTTTTGCCCTCCAACGTTGTGCGCATGCGTGTAAATAATATGCTCCATAAATCTGATATATCTATCAATGAAGGACAAGCTGGTGGAGCCGCTTTGTTTGCTCTGTCTACAATAAAAACATGGATTGTGATGTTTGGGTCAGAGGATCAGGAAGAGAAGAAGAAGACCAGACAGTCTCCTTCAGACGAGCTGATTAAATCAGCCACAATCAGCTTCTTTTACTTTAATGTCTGTTCAGGAGGGAAATGAAACCTCAACACAGGATAAATCTGGACTTAATGGACCGGCAGCAGAAAGTTAAAAGTGGGACGGGATGATACTTTCACACATCGCTGGATCTTTTTATTGCATCTGATGATCGGATCGGATCGGAACCGGCCGGCTGTAAATCAGTGCGCCGTCCCTCTGCTGTCAGAGTCTGAACTGATGATCATTCAGCGATTCACCGGACGGAGCTTCACGCAGAACGTGCTGCTGCTTCCACTGCGCCGTGAGGGACGTGATCTCCTGTCTGACCGTCACGTCATCACCGCTGGTCACTGATTAGTCTGTCTGAGCGCCGACTGATCGTTAATAACCAATGACAGGCTCTGACGCATCAAACTCTGCCTTGATTAGTAATTAACGTCCTAATTCTCTATGAAACATTTAGCTCTGGACGCCCTTTGTCTCATTTCAGCTCCTTGCTGTGAAATCGCACAGTCAGAGTTTCTGCTGGTGTTTAATCCAAGGTGAGAAGCAGCAGGGCAGAGAAACCAAACCGCACTGAGCCTCTGGGCCTGCAGGGGGCGACGCTGAGCTCAGGAAACAGGGACAAAGGGAAAAGTGCATAAAAAACTTTTGGATTGTTGGTGATTCAAAGACAAATGAAACAAAACTGAAATATAATAAAGGTCAAACTCATCCACTAAACTGACCCGGATGATGAGGATATTGGTTGACGGGAACAAAATGTCACTTGGTAAATATAAAAAAATGTAAAGGGAATTATTTTAGTAATTTGATAATGAAACGTTTTCTGCATCGAGTTTTATCTACATCCTAAACTTAAATATAAATTCAAATATTCGCCAGGAATTTACTGCATATATTAGAAGAAAAACATGGTGCTATGTGATAGGGGATAAAAACCTTAAAGGTGATCAGGCAGAAACCACTTCCTGCTCATTTTCATATTCTAGTCTTGTTTCTTACTTGCATAAATCAGAGATAAACAGCTTAGTGGAACCAGCAGTTCATATAAATATCTGGTTTTTGATGCATTTTGACAGATTATGAGGCAGATTAAGTTCATATAAATAAACATAACTTTCTATCTGGTGATTTAATGTGAAGCTTTGTAACATTTCCAGCTGCTGTTTGATCCTTGTTATTTATGTATTTATTTACATATTAAAGTCGTTGCTTTCTTTGCAATGACTTCTGTTTTCAAAAACATGTTTAATGAACAGCGTCTCCATCCTTCACATGCAGCCCAACCGTCCCGGATCGGTTACAATAATGGACCCTGGCGTCTGTGACCCTCACGTCACTGTGGATGTGATTTACACACCATGAACTCAGATAATGTGATTCATTAGACGCCTCTGCTGATTTGATTCCAGATTTTCTCTGTGGTTCATTAGCAAGACGGACGTTGATGCAGGGAGGAGCGTTTGGTCAGAACAAGGTGATGACATGATGAAAGTGTTACTTAATGCGTTACTACATCATTTTAAACGAATTATTCTGATATTTCTACGTGTCATCATTGTATTGTGGTGGTTTAAATGTCATGTTGAACGGCTGTGGTGTGTCTTTTTCCTGATGTCCTTGAATGCAGCACGACTTCCATTGATTTTAAAGCACAAATGATCCAAAAGGTTGTAAGTATCCATCAGAGATCTGCAGTAAGATGGAGTTAGGTAGTCAGGACCAAACTTTGGGGGAGAAAACAATCAACCTTGGAAATGTGATAAAGAAAGGAACTGATGAAACAAAGGAGACGACTCCCTGTAGCTTTCATTGACTCCTTTCTTCTATCTATTTCAAGACTTTTATTGTGCCTTTAGTAACTCTGATAAATGACTTTTAAAGAACCTCTGAGCTTCCTTTAGGTCTTCCGGGCCTCCAGGAGCTCCAGGTTGCTCTTTTTCTGAATATTTTAAGCTCTCAGTTTTACATTTGTCTGCAGTAAATGAGGTGACATCAGAGGGATGCAAGTGCCTCGAGAAAAAATGATGTTACAGGTGACTGGATGCCTTCAGCACATAATTCATACCAACATATACAGCAAACATTCAAACAGAATCAGAGGTTTTGAGTGTTTGATGCTCTGCAGCCTTCAGATGTGTATCAACACGATGCCAGTGGGACGACATTAGCAATGTCAACCCGTCTCCTTTGACTCATCTCAAAGGAAAATTAAATGTGGTCGTAACTCGTATCATCCAAGTAACTAATCCACCTCATTTGCTTTTGCCATTTGTCTAAATCTTTGGCTGTATTGGTCAGAGATGTTGGAGTAGAGATTTGATTAATGCACAGCCTCACACACAGCGGTCAGAGCGAGACAAGGACTTATGTCAGCTTACTCACTTTGTTGCTATATTTTTGTTAATTTTTCACGCCTCCCAATCGACTTTTCTTCAAAAAAAAAACATGGCCAGAGGCAAATCTATCAACTTCTTTGTTTTGGAGACTTTGGCAACATGTGAAAGCGCCAGTTGCTTTGCAGAAACTGAGCAGACCAGCAGTAGGAACCGCTAACTGCAACCCTAAAGCACAAATCATAAACAACATGGAATTTAATGGAAGCTAATGCTAAAAAGCTACAGCTCTAAATTAAAACAAACTGCTGCCACCATATGACAACAACAAAACGTCCTACAACATAGTATATGATCCTCAACATGTCATTACACACCTACATGTGTGATTTGAGCTTTACGAAGTCAGACCTTTAATTCATAGTTTCAGTTTCATATTTGTTGAGTATTGCTAACTTTCTTGCTGATTGTGTACGATCAAAAACAGGTTTAATGGTCAATAACCACAAACTTCAACACACATATCAAACTTTATTTAACTTAAAATTTACACCACTGCTAGAATTTATCCAGAAAAATGTACTTAGGGGGAAATATGTGCATGAAACGTTTTCAAAGTTAGCAGAAGAGATGAAAAGCTAAACAAAACAAACAGAACTACTATATGCACATCTGTGGATTGGCAGAAGACTCACATTGCAAATGAATCTCATACATTCAAAACTGAAAAACGCTGCAGATCGATGACATCGATCCCAACTCCTGACTCGCCACCAGGGGGCGAATGTCTGACCAGCTACCCACAGAGGGCAGCACTGAGACACTTTTACAGCAAGCAGTAAACAGGTTGAAATGAATTTTTACAGAAATACAAATACTTTTAATTGAGTTTCTTATATAACTGCTCAATATTTATGTTTACATTTTTATTTTTTATTCTGTTTTTATAACTATTTTATATTTTATCTTTGTGTGAAAATGTTACATTGTGGGACAACAAAGGATATTTCTATATTTTCTATTTCTTCTATAAAAACTTTAAAGCACCTTAAAGTTTATACTGTTTATCTGCAAAATAAAGTTGTTCTGGGGGTTAGTTAGTAGAGCGCATGTTAAATGTCAAGTGAATTGGAAAAATTAAATAAGAAAGATTATTTTCTCTAAAGCAACATCATAAATAACCTGAGCTGAAATGTCCCAGTCAAAGTCTGAAAAGTGTCTCCTGAAGAGAGCTGAACAAACCATTAATGATGTTGCTCTTATTTTCTCCAGACTCATTAAAACATGAATCCCACCTTAGAAACGCTCTGATGTGATATGAGCTGATTTATGTTGCCCTCTGGCCAATCGGCCCCCAGCTGAGGAACTTGGGTTCATGGGTAAAGACTCCATGAACCGAATCCGGTTCATGGAGTCGAGCCTCCAGCCGGTGATTCATCTCCATTTGTTCTGCTGCAGCTTCACAAACACCAGAGCAGCGCCGGCTCTCCTGCAGAACTGATCCACTCTGTCGCTCATTCACTGTTTCTTTTGTGCCATTTTTCTCCTCATATCTCACATCTACAATTATTCTTCTTTTTATTATCCTGCTGTTGTTCTGCGTTATAATGCCGCCCAGAATGATGGACCTGATCAAACCAATCTGTCTCCCTGACACAGTATCTGTAATGCTAAGAGATTATAGTAAGATCTTATTATCTGGTTAGAATAAACTCTTTTTATTAAGTTTCATGCGATGAATGTTGATTTTGTTTTTCAGTTCAGTCAGAACAAACTGAACATCCAGTTCTTTCCACTTATGGAAATGTCTAAAATCTGAACCTAAGAATTTAGTTTTATTTCTTATTTCTGCTCTGAGTTTCTGCAGATCCTCCCTGAAGAGGCTGACAGAAAACACAAATGTTCAGTTTGGCGTTTAGATCAACTTCAATTATTATTTTCTTGTAAAAATAAAACTAATAAATTACACAAAACCATTACATTCATTTTCAGGCATTATAACTGTATATATTTTTAAGATTTTTGGCTAACATTTGATGAAAACAAACTTCAAATGTTACAATAATATAAAATAAGGATTATCTTAATGCTATGCAATAAATATACAATGTTCCAACTTTCCATTGACATGGACAATACGTATATCTTATGCATGTTTATGTTGTGCATAAACTGATTTTAATTATTTTAATACAAAATTCATTTTCTTTGTTCTGTTGTCTTATTCCTATTTTATTTTTATTTGAATTAAATCTCCATGAAGATAATCTAAAAGCTAGTTTTATAAGTCACAGGGTTCAAAATGAGGCTCGTGGGCTGGATGTGGCCCACAGTCTGTTCATATTTGGCCAATGAAAAAAAACTCCAAATGTCTGTTAGAACTGACCTGCAAATACAGCAAAGGCTCCATTTATACTACAATTCCCAGAATGCTCTGCTGCTACAAAAATTATTTTTCATTTGAATTCTTTTATGAGTTTTTACTACAAAACTGTGTTTGTTTTTGATTAAAGTTAAACTAGAGTTTAACTTTGTTTCATAATTAACAATTATTATGTTAAATTAACAGAAGGAAAAACGTCTCTTCAATAAATATCCAGACTGATCTGCGACTTTATTCAAGTTTTTAATTTATGTTAGATTTTGACACCACTGATTTAGATTTTCACTTAAATCAACAATATAATAAAATCTCCCAGGAATGTATCAGATGGACTCAGACTCAGTTAAACTGGTAAAGTATGTGACAGATTTGCAGCAGCTGTTTCTTCCAGCTGCAGATTAAACTGCAGGAGAAAGTCCAGTGAGTTTCTGAATCACAGCTCGGTGAAAACAAATAGTTTCTGGTGTAAACTTGTCTCAGCTGGACAGAGACCAGAATCCTGACTGAGCTGCAGGAAACCAGGAGGATGAGAACCAACAGAGCCTGAGCTGATTCTGGTGACTTCATCCTGCTGCTGGGATCCAGACAGGAGGACAAACATCCTTCATCAACCAGAGCAGCAACCAGCCAGCGAGCAGCAGAGGAACAGACATTAAAACGTACAGAAGCCGAGTCACGTCATCATCCAAACCTTAAATTCAGCAAAAGATAATATACTAAAGTTTTAAATCATTTTTCAGCTCTTTTGGTTGGCACAGATTTAAAGAGACACAGATCAATGGACTGAAGATGGATTGATCCTCCAAAACAAACACAAAGCCTTGAGAAATGTCTATGAAGTGAAGAAGAGGAAGAAGAAGAAGACATGTTTACGCTTGGCTGTTTGGATTAAAATGTCTTCTTCAGACCAATTTCATCATTTTTTGAGTGTTTTGTTCTCTTGTTGTCTCTGGGCTGAACAAGCTCAAATATAAACATATCATTTCTTTTTGTTGCCACCAACAAGCTTAATTCTTTTCTTTTTTCCTTGTGAAATTGGTAAAGTTCAGTTAAACTGCTTGGTTTCCTTCTAAAGATGTTTAATAATCATGGAGTCGAGTCTTGGATCATCATCCAGACGTCTCCAAAATGACAACAACAATGTGTGGAAGAGTCAAAGTGAGACTTTCAAACCTAAAAACAACAACGTACCAACCGTAAGCATGGCGGTGGCAGCGTCATGCTGTGGACTGTGTCACTACTGGTGGAACTGTGGAACTGCACAACGTTACGGTTCCAACACGCATCAAAACATCAGGAGATCCTGGAGTTTGTTTCCATCGGACGGCTTCAGAAAACGTAAAACGACAACATGAAGCGTCCCGATAAAACTACAGACAACAAGGTGGAGGTTCCAGAGGGGCCTAGTCAAAGCCCAGACCTGTTCTCAGCTGATCCAAATCAACCTGACAGGTTCAGCAGGAAGAATGGAGGAAACAGCAGAGCAGATGCGTCTGAGTGAGACGATCCAAACCGACTGCAAGTAAATACGGACCTGGAAGAAGTGAATATTTATGCAATCACTCCTTTTGTGTTACATATTTTTATGTACTGATTATTTTTGTAGAAATCACTTTCACTTTGATATTAAACGTTTTTTTTCAAAGTTTTTGTGGGGAAAAAGCCAGATTTTCCTGTTGATGATTTGATAAAAGGGGGTGAAAACTTTTCACTGTTTTGATGGCTATAAAAATGTGGAAGATGTGAAACTAGAAACCAGCGATCAAAAGGAATGAAAGTCGATTTTTGTCTTTATGACAAAAAAAGGAACAAAAATCATGAATGTCTGAATTTATTCTGGATTTTATTTCTATCCACACAGGTTAAAACTATTAATTTAATCCAGACTGTAAATATAGCGATGATATTTTTTTGTTCTTAATTAAAAGTTTATTATTAGCCATTATTTTCCATTTTTTAGGAAAATCACATGCACTGAAGCGGCTGAAAGAGGAGAGCAAACATCTCACATTTCCCCCTGTTAACCGTCTGAACTCCAGCAGGTCAAACTGCACCTGGTCCTCCTACCTGTCGGCGCTGAGCACCGTGAGCGTGAAGACCGACACGCCGACCGAGGTGAGCTGGATGACGGGGATGAGTTTGCAGGCCGCCTGTCCGAACACCCATTCCTCCGAGAAGAACCGGAACGCGTCCACCGGCACGCAGGTGACCAGCAGCAGCAGGTCGCCCGCCGCCAGGCTGGAGATGAAGATGTTGGGGACGCTGCGCATGGCGCTGTTGGTGATGAAGATCTTCACCAGCATGATGTTGCCCAGCAGCCCCACGGTGATGATCAGGATGTAGACCGAGGTCATGACGCAGCGCACCGCGAAGTGAACCGTCTCCCCGCCGTCCGAGGCTCCCCACCAGCCCGGCTCCTCGGTGGAGTTGGGGCTCAGCGCCTCGGGGTCTCCGGCTGGAGCCGCGGGCAGGTTGGACAGGAACTCGTCGTCCATGCTGGGGGGACAGGAGGTCCAGGAGCTGCCGCGCGTAAAACCAGCGCGGCGGCGCAGCTGGATCAGGATGAGAGCGGAGAGAAAAGTTTGGAGCAACACTTGATCTGAGGGCTGCAGGTCTGAGTGAGCAGAGAGAGACGAGAGAGACGAGAGAGGGAGCTGAGCGCGTAAAGAGGAGGAGGAGGAGGAGGAAGCACCTGTTGGAGAGCTGCCTCCTCGCCTCCCTGCCTCCTCCACTCCCTCCTCGCCTCCCTCCCTTCATTCAGCTCGTTTCCCACGTGCTTCTCAATAAATCAGAACCACAGAAAGTCACGCGAGAAGAATCTCGTTTTAAAACTGCTGTCATGTTGGGGAGACTGGTTCATTATTTACTGCATGTTTATACTGGAACCCAGCTGTGTGTGTGTGTGTGTGTGTGTGTGTGTGTGTGTGTGTGTGTGTGTGTGTGTGTGTGTGTGTGTGTGTGTGTGTGTAGTTCTACCAGTCCAGCTCTTTCTTGGCTTTGCTTCTTGTTGTTGTTCTATGAGTTTTTCCAGGAATCTCCCTGCTGAACCGTTTCTGTTTTAATCTGAATTCTTTCTTGAGGTTCCAGTGATAAAAACATGACCATTATTCTTCTACAGTAACTCTATCCGAGCATTTTTATCACTAAAACAACGTTTTTCTCCTAACATTCTTGTGATAATCGTTACTGTCATGATAATGACTTCATTCTCATAATTAGAAAATAAAGAAATAACAGCCTGATGCTCCATTAAAGGGTTTAATTGCTGCTGAGCCGTTAAAGTTTCTCCCGTTGCTGACATTATTTTAAAGAAATCTCAAAAACTAAAGATTAAAAAGTTTCCCTCATTCTTTTAAAAATAAACTAAGCTCCACTTAGATTGGAAAAAAATGTCTGTGAACTTCAATTTTCAAATCTTTCCAGTTATTCTCAGCTGGATTTAGGTCTGAACTTTGACTAGGCCATTCTAACCCATGTATGTTTAGGGTGGTTGTCCTGCTGGAAGGTGAAGCTCCAGCCCAGCATCAAGTCTTCAAGGCTCCATCCATCTTTCTGCTCCAACAGCATGATGCTGCCACCACCGTGTGTCATAAAGATATTGAGGTTTTTTTCTCCTCAGTGTTTTATATTTATTCAGAAATATTCCTTTTGATTTGATCTAAGCAGAGCATGTTGGCTTTGTTGGCTTTTCTTACATGTCTGGTGGTTTTGCTGTTTTCTCTGGGTCCATTGCTGCTGCAGCTCAGAGGTGACAGATGTAGCCACTAGGGGCAGCGTTGTCAACCTGCTGCTTTCTGTTTGGATCAGACCTAAAGCAGACAGACCAGGTTTGACTCAGGTAATAAAAAAAGCCTCTCTGCTGTGGTTCAGCACTGCCCTTTGTCTGCCCAGCTCCTTTGTTTGCCTCCTGCTCCGTTTCTCCCTTCGGATTGTCTGATGAATATTGAAGTGTGACCAAAGTCCAGCAGAGCAGAAATATGAATCCTCACAGAAACAGATGTAAAAGCAGCAAAGTCTGTTTTCCTGAAGATGTGGTTTTCCTGCTGCTGACTCTAAAGCTGCATATTAATGTGGATGTTGGGATGTTTTTGATGAATCTGGTACCTTTAGACATAAAATGTGCAAATAGGCAATATCTGTGATTTATTACGCCTTCATGAGTCTGTATGAAGAGCCTGTGTGTGTTTTACAAATTCAGCAAGTTCTCTGTCTGCAATAATTCACCGTGGGATTAAATGTGCAGGATGTTTTTTATCGCATGCATGTAGAGGAGAAGCTCTGCGCCATGACCAACAATCTGTCTGGTGTCCAGGAATAATTCTCCAACTCATGACATCTGCAGAATGTGATCAGGAGAACTTGAGAACAGAGAAAACTTCTTTTATTTCTCACGTTGGTCCAAGTTTTCTTGGAGATGAAGGTCTCCATCTGGGAGGTTTCTGTCTCGCTGCTCAATGAGACTTTAACCGACCGAGTGGGTCTGATTCTGTCACAGATGGTTAAAGTCAGAGGTGGGACGAGTTGGATCTCTGCTGAATGTTCTTACTGATTAAAGATCCAATCTGTCAGTTCAGAAAGCTCCCAGTGTGGCACCCAAGAAGTTGCTTAAAGGGGCAGTAATATGTAAACTCGACTTTTCTGAGTTGTACGTTATGTTATAATGTTATTTCATTATGAGTGTAGCATTGCCTTGATTCCTTCTAGTATGTTTGAGAAATCCTTTAATCTCCATGGCAACCAAACAGCTGTGCAAAACTCCTGGTTGGCCGTAGCCCCGCCTTCGAGGCGCAGCTCCTCCTCTGAGCTGCAGTTTGTAAGCTACCAGACTTCGACTCACACTCAGCTCCTTCAGACTAGCAGGCAGCAATTAGCAAACAGCTGGTGGATCTGCTGAGCTCCTTATAGGAGCTGCTGCTCAGTGAAACGCTGGTGAAAACGAAGGTTAATGGAGGAGCCATGTTGTTTCAGAAAGAGCAGGAGTTTTTAAAGAGACAGGGGCCCATTTTTAAAACCACTAAGTTATGAAGTAAATTTTCTTTTAACTCATATTTGATATTTAACTCATTTTCATAACAACTGTAGTGACATAGTTACTTGATTGTGCTATATGATGTCACTATGCATGTAAACACGTCACACTATGCATGTAAACACGTCACACTATGCATGTAAACACGTCACACTATGCATGTAAACACGTCACACTGCCCCTTTAAAGCAGCCCTGCTGCTCACAGGCGTTTATGTTCCTGTTGACACTCAGTTCAGATCATCTCTGCAGGTTTTTCTCTCCCTGTCAGACACCAGAGTCTAGAACCTGGAGGTCAGTTTTAGCTCTTTCTTCCTGCTTAAACGGAGCAGAAAGTTTCCCTTTACCAGCTGCAGATTTCTGCTTCTGTTTTATTTTGGAAGACGTGCCAGGAAGTGGCTCACCTCACCTACATGGAACTTGACTGAGGCTCATCTGACCTGAACTGTCCAACAGCTGGGATGAAACTGGGATCTGTGTTTGGGAAAGAGAGGGAATGAACAGCACACCGCCAGGATTCCGGTTGGTGTGTGACTAACTTCTTCTGGTTCTGGTTCTGATCTGGTTCTTCTCTCTATCTTTGGGACCTCAGATGTGTGTGCAGTAGGACTCTGTGTGTTTGACTGCTGATGCTGATGGACTCATGTTTCCACTTCAACTAGACCTCTGAAATAAAGTGCAGGAAGCTTTTAGTTTTTAGATCATTTATTGAAATCTGAACTTGTTTTTAGTGAGTGAAGCTCCAGATTAACAGAAATAAAGAATAAACCCTTCAGTTGTTTCACCTAACCAGGTGTTTCCTCTGCATTGTGCTCCACACAGGAGGGCTTTTTCGCTGACAGGGTCCAGTAGGGATTAACACGCAGCGACCCAGGGCCCCCACCCCTGGCTCTTTGTTGGCCCCCTGGTCCCCGTTGTGTTTTTTCCCCTGCGTGGGTCAGTGTGTTTAGGTGGAAATAAAAGGCTACATAATTTCAGGAGAGAGAAAGGGAGGTGGAAGAGTTCAGCTGCAGGTTTGTGGAGTCCTGGCCTCGAGGGCCTGG
This sequence comes from Micropoecilia bifurca, assembly GCA_903067075.1. Lineage (NCBI taxonomy): Eukaryota > Metazoa > Chordata > Actinopteri > Cyprinodontiformes > Poeciliidae > Micropoecilia > Micropoecilia bifurca. Next base: position 3,067 of record CAEGAF010094123.1, on the reverse strand, counting down.
AGCCTGGAGCCACCCGGAGTCACACAGGGGACGTCAGAGAGCAAATCATGTCTTTAAACTACATCAAGAACTTCTACGAAGGATGTGTGAGTAGATGAGACAGGAGCCATTATCCTGCTGAAATCAGTCGGCTGCTGTTGACATCATGTTTGCTGTTTTCTGGTTGTATCACAGCGGAGCAGCTGAAGAGATGAGAAATGTTTCCTCTGAATGGCTTTTTGTTTGCAGCCATCAGAGCTCAGGGACTCTGATTATCTGGCAGACAAAAGCAGGTTCTCCTTTTTTCTAACAGCTGAGTAAAAATGCCGCAATGTTAATCAGACCGTGATCCAACTGCTTTTATCTACGGCTTTCACCCAACTGCATGACTGAAGCAGGAGAATAATGTAACCAGGTACTAAAGTTAAAAGTTACAGAACACGTCACCATAAACCATAGCAGCTGACTTCAGAGGTTTGTAAGCCATATTATCTAGTGAGGAGGAGAAATTCACGTTAAATGATGTGTAAGAAGAGCAGATTGGAGACCCAACAAACCAGCACCCTGCAGAGGGACTTTGAAGCTCGCTTTGGTCTGCCTTTAAATCGCCACAGTGAAAAATTATAAACACAAAAATTCAAGCTGATGTTAAAATGTCTGTTTAGCTTGTTATAGCTATTCAACAATATTCTCCATCGGTTCGCGGAGTTTTCCCGGCTTAGTGACTCAAATTTTTTTCAAATGTATTTGAAGCAAAACCTTATTCAAATTTCCTCACATGATGTTTTTTTGACCTGAGAGTCTCTGCGAATGAATTTACCACGTGGTGGATTGAAGGGAAGTTAAAATACAGACATAGAGTCAGATTACAGCTGTATCAGATCAGATCTTAGCCATGTTTCCATCCAACTGTCATTTGAGTTTTGAGTTAACTTTTAGAAAAGTGAACAATGCAAATTACACATTTTCCGATCTACTTTTTTGAAGCTAATCAACCAGGCTAATCTAATTTTGACCATCGCTGACGTTTACACATGGCTGTAATAAACAAGATGTAGAAGTTGCAAGCTAGCATGAAGCACACATGGACAGAGTCACTACATGACAGAGGCTTGGACTTTAAATTCATACCTCTGGTAAGGCAGAGACCTACCAGTGGAAAGGGTGTTTATTACATCAGAACTTATTAAATAAATGTATTTCCATTTCCCCTTTAGCACATGAAAGACAAAAACACCTCAAACAAACACAAAAGTAATTTTGAGTTGATGGTTCCTGAGAAAGAAAGTGATGCAACGTCCTTGAATGGTTGTGGTTTCACAGGCAGGTTTGTCAGCTGAAGAGCAGTTATTACTTTAAAAGTGATCTTTGGAAATCAGCAGATGTTTTGTATGCAAAACGGAAAAACTCACAATAAAAGTAAATATTGTCTGAGCTCATAAATGTTTGCTCAGCTTTGATCATCTTGATTGTCTGTTACTGATCACTCTTCTTCTACTGCTGGACAAAGACTGTTTCCAACAGAGACCGAGTTAGTGTGTTGTGGATAGTTACCATATTTTCCGCACTATAAGGCGCACCGGATTATAAGGCGCATAGAATAGATGCTTCAGTTTGGGTGGCCAATTTGTTCCATAATCTATTATTACACATCCACATTTGTAAAGAAATAGTCCCCAAGTACTTTATATAGTATCTGCCCCAGTAGTTGTTTCACTCATGGTGTTGGTGTTGCGAAATTGTGCCCAACTGCTTTCTGGGTAACAGACCAACCGACATGCTGCCGCTACAGCCTCTGTCTCTCTTTCCACCCCCTGGCTTTAAATGTATTATCAAACTTTATTAACAAACCAGCGTTCTGACAACAATCCCAGGATGCACCGCGCACTTCTTCTTCTATGGGGGAAAATGAAGTCGGCGGTTGCTTACCATAGTTGATAGACCTGTTGTGGCTCAATATTGGCCCATATATAAGACGCACTGGATTATAAGGCTCACCGTCGGTTTTTGAGAAAATTTAAGGTTTTTAGGTGCGCCTTATAGTACGGAAAATACGGTAACTTACATGTATTTTTATTTCTTTCTGGAAAGCATGGTTTTCTTTTAGGTGGCTGACTTGCAGTGCATGAGCATTACTGGAGGGGGATAACTCCAAAACCCTGCACAGTCATCTGTAAACTTTAAGACAGAGGAGAGTTATGAAAGATAATCTCTACAGTTTTGTAACCAGAACCTTCTAAAAAAAAAAAAAGAGCAACCAGTTCCTTCCAAGTATGACCAATACCAGTGATCTGTGTCTGTCTGTCTGTGGTTGTGCTGCAGCTCAGGCCTCCTACTGTCATCGGCCAGTTCCACACGCTGTTCTTCGGCTCGGTTCGGATGTTCTTCCTGGGTGTTCTTGGCTTCGCGGTCTACGGGAATGAAGCTCTGCACTTCAGCTGCGACCCGGATCGACGAGAGCTCAACCTGTTCTGCTACAACCAGTTCAGACCCATAACACCTCAGGTGGGACCAAGCAACACTACGAGTCAGAACCAGAGAAAACATCCCAGCACAAACCTCCAACACAGTACTGGTCAGATGTTCAACTCACTCATCATAGGTCTCAACATTTCCCTTATCATGATAGAACTTCTATAATTTCTCAAAGCAGAACGGTTTTCCTGCATGCAGGATGCAGACAGTGCACTTTTGCTAATGCACTAGTAGCGGAGCTAATTTCTAGCTTAGTGCTTTAGCGCCTTCTGACCTTGAAAGCATTTGCACGGCTATCACACTGCAGCCTGAAGTGACTCGATTCCGATTTTTTGGCAATTCCGATGTTTTTTCCGGGTCGTTCACACTGCCAGTAAAGGCGACCTGTATGTGTTCTGCAGTCTGAACGGGCAAACGACCTGAAAGTGTCCCGCATGCGCAGTAGAGGGCACCATAGCTTCAGCATTCTCAGTGTTCTGTCAACCGCCATAAAAAGAAGAAGAGCTCAGTGTTTGAGGAAGTAAATATGGAGGCTAACGGTGGAGCTTAGCTACATATTTGAAGTTGTTGTCCAACTGGAGCAACATATTAACAACTTAATCCTCATATAGTC
>CAEGAF010094107.1:0-13884 GCA_903067075.1 Micropoecilia bifurca | reverse complement strand
CCGGACCCGCCTCCACTTCCGCGCTTCCGGCGACGTCCTCCGGACCCGCCTCCAAGTCTCCGCTTCCTGCGTCGGCGCTGCCCGCCGGATCTGCCAGCAGGGCTCCGCCTCCTGTCCGGGCGGCCCCCGGACTTTTTACCTGTGTTTTGAGTTTCTGTTTTGTTTCCTGGACTCTGGCGCTCCTGCCGTCGCCCCTCCGCCCACCCTGCTGGGTTGTTTTTTGTTTGGTTTTGTGTCCTGGACTCTTAGCACCAAAACTGGGTTTGAAGACAACGTCCTGTATGTGTCAATATAAGTCTATGCACAATCTGTAGAACATTTAATGAACAGTCATGTAGATCCTTTCATCATATCTTTGCATCCTGTTTAGTCGATTCATTGGAAGGGACCTCTGAACGATTGACTCCTGCACAATTTAAGACTCTTTAGGTGTTTAATCACTGTTGATCCCCTTCGTGCCATGTTGCAGGGATGCAGCTGCAGCCAGACAGCCCACAGTGGATTACTCGGCCGTTAATGACCACTGACTCGTCTCGGCCGTGAACGCGCGCTCCGCGAGCCCCGGCCATTGCTCTCCGCGCTGCATGCGAATCTATGGTCGCTCCCTGGGTTCCGCTGCGCGCAGCCATCCCTGCGCCCCCCGCCGCCGATCAGTCGTCTTGCAGAGCATGCACGTCTGCGCCCCCCCCCCCCCGCCCCCCGCCGCTGTATCCTCCACTCCAGAAGAGAGTCGACGGAAAGACGCGTCTCTCTTTTTATTTATTAGTAGTAGTACTACTACACATCTTGATTCCATTGCGCGCAGCTGCTTTTTTGGCCACATCGGGCACTGTCTCCGCCGCGGAATGGATCGCTCCGTCTGATTCCAGCAATCCGGTGACATGTTGAACCGGAGGCGTCCAGACAGCGCAAAGAAAAGTGTTCAGTGAACTAGTGCCGTGCCGCAAAACAACCCGGCGGCTCGAACCGAGGAATCGGAGGAGGGGTTTGGGGGGGAAGGAGAAGAAAAAAAAAAAAAAGTTGGAAGTTGAAGAAAGGAGGATTATGCGGTGAGTGCCGCACATTGCCGCGAACAGGTACGTCACATCATTTTTTCTTTTTTTGAACTATATTCCTATGGAAACGATGCTTACGCACGGCTTGTTTGTATGCCGCTCTTTGGTCTCACATGAGTGGAAAAGGGGGGGGGGGGGGGGGGTTCTCTCTGACACGCAGCGCGGAGCCGTGACATTGAGGTGCCTTTCATCGGAAGAGCAGCTGTGGTCCTGCGGGTGTCCGCTGCGCTCGCAGGCGGGACGCGGCGGATTTCCTCGGCCGGCGTCTGCGGCGGAATAATATGTCAAAAGTGGCAAGAGAGTGGAAAGTACAGGCGCAGCTGAGTTTTCGTTTGCGTCTGTTGTGGAGCATCTGCGCAACATTTCATCGAACGGGAATATGTGAGGAGGCGCAGGATGGATAGTCCCAGAGCGCAGCTTTCTCTGAAGGGTCAAGGTGTTCCGTGAAGCACGTCTCGCGTCCGACGGTCTACTATTGCATCGCACGCGTCCTTCAGTCGTTCAGTCTCTGACCAGCTAAATGTGCTCGAAAATAATGTTTTGTTTAATAATTTATAGTGTGGATCATAGGAATCGGCAGAATGCAGTGGTGGTTCTTGTGTAATTGGCGCCCTGGGCAATACTCCCTCCCCCCTTAGCCCACCCCATACACAACTCAATACATGAGGGAGCTCCGTTGGCAAGAACAAATATAAAAACGGCACGAAACATTAGGAGATAAAACATATCGATGTGCTATTTTTTTTTTAGAACTAGATAATTAGATATTTATTTTAGATAAATAACTTGAGCCAAGCTATACTCCTAAGGAAATGCTTTTAGGGATTGTTTTTACTTGCTTGTTCTGTGGGTTTTCAGTTAAGAGCTGAAATATCTACTCTGCTGATGAAAGTTTTGACATCAAAATGCTTAAAAATTAATAAAAATAAAAAACTAGTGCTGGGGCTAATAATCCTCTTAAAAATAAAAGTTTATGCTTTGCTTTAGCATTCTCATTCCCATCATTAGCTTCTGGAAAGATGCTTATGAGAAATGCTGAAGCAAAAGGGAAGTAAATGTGAAATAAAAATAAAATTTCTCCTTTAGCTGGTTTGGACACGGATGAACAGGTGCAAAGAGGAACCTGGATGCCATAGACCTCAGCGCCCGTGTGTTGAATCTCTGGGTAGAAATTGCTCGGATAACTCATCCAACGTCGTTCTTGACTTCTTCGTCTCTTCCTTCTTGCCCTCGCAAAGCCGCCGCTCACCTTTTTGCAATATGTTGCATGCGTCATTTAGTTTTTCTTTGCCCTGCCTTGTACTCACTGTGAAACGTTACAGAGTTATTATGTAGAGTTAAATCACACATGAAGGCTGTGCAGATGCGCCTGTTTTGCTCTGCTTTTGATTTATGTCCTCCAGTGCGTGATCTAAGTTTTTTTCTCTCTCTCTCTCTCTCTCTGGTGACACTGAGAAGCAGAAAGCCACAGCCCAGCTGGCTCCCCTCTCCCCCTCCTCTACCCCATCTTTCCCCCATAAGCTGCAGTAGAAAATAAAACAGCGGGACGCCGTTAACTCTGGGATGAATATTCATTGATCATATGTATGTGCATCTTCCTTCTTCCAGGATTTATTGCCACATGCAAGCATAAAGTTTTAGGAATCACGAGGGAGGAAAAGGAAGAAGAAAAAAAAAAAGGAAGAACTTTTGCCGGGATGCATGGTGTCAGAGGCTGAGGCCCACACACCAGCTGTAGACACTAGAGCCTGGCAGCCATTGGCACCTTGTGACACGCAGACACACAGATGCCACAGAGATCTTGATGATGAGACGCCCCACTGAAATTCACACTTCAATCTTCCAGGAACACACTTTCCTCTCTCTCTCTCTCTGCGGCCCCTTTATCTCTTCCTCCACCTTGAGCTCTTCAAGCCAGTCTGCGCTTGTGTGATCTCTAGCTCCTTTTGATGGCGCCCCCCAACCCCCTTCTTTCCATACCTTCATGTTGAACTTTTGAAAGAGCTATAGGAATCAAAATGCAAGTGAAAAGCTCTTAAGATTTGCATGCGGTCACTGCTGGGAGATTTTTAAACACACGCGCAAGGAAACAAATGTTGCTCTCGAGCCATATGTCCCATCCAAACGTGGCCACCCCCTGCTTTCTGTGTTGTTTCCCCCCCCCCCCCAATCGGTAAGGTGTGCTAATCATGGCGGGCGGTGTGCTGTGTGTGCATATGCAGTCTTAAGTGCTAATAGGAGCTCACACTGGAGAGCAGCAGGCCGTGTCAACCGCAATCTCCAGACAAGCCCTCAGGGTGTCCTATTTGGCACTCGCACTCGGACGCCGACACGCTCACACACATATACGCGCTAATGGGGCCGCTATGTTTAGACACGACTTAAAGACCCGGAGCGCCACGGGTTCATGTCTGAGCTGGACATCCGCAGTTGATAAACAGGATTACCTTAAATGCTGCAGATCTGGTGTGTCCTCAGAAGGTGTTTGTTCCAGTAACGTGCCAGTCAGGCTTTTTCTGAGCAGTTTCTGCCTTCTGGTTTTCATTCAGGCCTGAGCCAGAAAGTTTGACCAACTTTTTTATTTTTTAAAACTATATTGATAGAAAAGAGAAAGTGCCACAGATCAGATCTTTGATCAGGGCAGTTTTGGATTCTACAGGAGATGAAGGAATTACAAGGTCTATACAAAAGGTGGTTGAAATATATATTTACCAAAAACGGTGGCAGATTTTAGTTTTTATGCCTTTTACTGATTAGAAGGATTCTGATTTTTTCCGCCATTTGCCCTGTCAGTTACTGATCAGAGCGGCTTTTGCCAAAACCAGCTGATTCCGATCTCTGGCCGATTGATTGGTGTGTTTCAGCTTTGTTTATTCACACATGAGTATTATTAGTCAGTGAATAGCTTTTAGTTTCAGTGTTTCGTCTTTGTCTCTCTTCCTCTATGTGGGTTACATATTTATACATGCATTTTGCTGCAACACCTGTGAGGCCTGGAAAGAGGTGCATCAATCTTCATTAGGCTGAAATGAGGTTGGCCTTGCTGAATAAATGACTAGCATCCAGAAGCGCGTGTGCTTGCGTATGTGTGTGTGTGCGTGCTCTGAGCTCTGTGGTCCACTCCAACCTGGCTGACAGATGACTTCAGTGATTTCCAGGGTTCAGCAGATTAGGGGATTAAAGACCGATGGCTTCACACAATAACACAAACGGCTTGCATGGGCATCAGCAGGCGTACACACGTCCGCACCGGCCAAACAAAGCGCATGCTCTCGCATCCGGGTCTGCCGAGGCTGCGGTCATTGATATCCGGCGTGACCCCTGCGATGTCTGTTGTCCCAAGGTGTGCGTGCGTATAATCACGGATGGAAAACAGCATTATATAAAACCTCAAGGGTCCAATTTCACTAATGCCACTTTCACAGTACAGCCATGACCTGCATTGGTGCTGAGAGCCCAGTTAATACATTTTGTCCTTCCCCACCAATTCAAAATCCACTTAGTGTTTGAAAATGAACTAGCATCGTGGGTTGAATGTTTTGTTTTTTTTCTTGTTGGCTAGTACAGTTTTGTTGACAGAGTACAGTCAAAAGTCCCTCTTAAACACAAATTCAACCCCACTCTGATTTTTTATTTTTTATTTTATTTTTCTTAATTCTGCCAACTGGAACTGTATTGCACTGAGTTAATGGATGTTATACCCAAAAAAACCTACTTATTTGTCGCTCAGGTGTAATTATTCGAGTGCAGAAAAGTGCCCTGTATTTGAAGGCTTTGTGGGTTTTTATGTTTTGACAGGTTTGCTGCTTTTTTTTCCTCTCTTTGTGTGTATTTGCATGGAAAAAATAAACTTACTGCATGGTGCTAACATTCGTTTTCATTTCACTTTACCTGGGCATTCCTGGAGGGTGTGAAACACAAAAAAGCTGTTGCTACCGGTGGTGCAACCATAGCAACATAACCGAGTTTTACAATGCTTTAAATCCATCCAATTTTATCTTGGCAGCAGAATTTTTAGACAGTTTTTTTTCTTTTCTTTGTTTTTTCCATAGAGATGTTATATAGATAAAAGAAAGTAAGACTTTCCAGGAGAGCTGCACACCTGCGACTCAGTGAATCTTTTCCGTCTGCCAAGTTTAAAATCTAAATATGACTGGATAATTATTTATTTTATTTTTTCTTGTTGAAATTTACCATTGCTGACAAACTTGTTGGCATCCCTGTAAAGATACGTTGAAAATAATAAAAAAATTATTCCATCTGTTGTAGCAGCAGATTGGAAATTTCAGGCTTCTCTTGTGCTACCTCCTGCTGAGCCAACCCTGCAGGTTTTCTGTTGAAATTGTGTTTTGGGACTCAGACTGGACTGAGGATGTGAGCCCCTCGGGTAGAGAGCGACCATTTGGGAACGCTAGCTAACAGAGTTTTTCACACATAAAATAGACTATACAGTGTCAGTTTAGAATGCAATAAGTAGCTTCTCTAAAATTTGTCATTCAACATAAAAAGTTCTCTTACTAAAATGTCCTTCATTCAAGAAAATGAATCGACACGTTTTGGTAACCGTGTCAAATCTGCATGTGGTGATGTAACTCAGTTATAGAAATGCATCAGCAGCAAACTACTGGGTATGCTGAATTTATTTTATTTTATAAATTTAGCTGCTGTTACATTTGATGTGATTTGTATAGAGAGTTAGGTTAAGAGGAGGCTTGACATCATTTTTAAATATTTGCCTGATCGGTTATCCGCCAAATATACAATTAAAACACCTTACGTGTTACGTTATAGCGCTGCTCTACTTCATATCAACGAGGATACAGCTAATGTTTTTTTATTATTATTTCACATAATTTCTTTTAAATACATTAATTATTTATGTATTTTTAAATGTGAATTTTATTTTGTATGCCTTCTATTTTGAATATCATTTTAAAGAACAAAACTGTCTCATAATTTCAAAATTTTACAATTTAAAATTTTTTGCAATACATAAATTAAGTCAGGAAAAAAAACCTGGGGTCCCCTGTTTCTATGGTGCTTTGCCTACAGCATCACAATTTCTCTACCATACAGTATTCATCTTTTTCCCAATGTATTCATCTGTTTGTTTCAACTTGAACCCATCTGGTGTGTTTATTAAAAAAGATCAATAAAAACTCCAGTGCTTTTATCAATATTATACGCTAAAGTTCCAGGAGATTTTAGCAAAAAGCACCATTATGTTTGTGATGGTAGGTTTAAAAAGCCTCCTGGTATCTAGTTTACGATGAAGACATATTAAACCCCATGCTTTTTGGCAGTTCCACACATTGCTCTGCTCATTTTGCTTTAGAGGCTTAAATATAAGTCGTGGGTTGATTTTGTTAAAAAATGAATATCTCTAATCATGCAATTCTTTCTCCAGTAGATTGAATTGATTCAAACTACTTTTTTTTAGTGAGAGATTATGTCATTGAGAGAACGTCTGTTTTAAACCTCAGAGCCAAACATTTCTCTACACATCCAGCACAATGCAGTCGCTCAGTAGATTAGCATTTCATCATTTCAAACGAAAGGTTAGATAGTGAAACATGTAGAAGAAAAAGAAAACTTATTGTCACTGCTAATTAACAAAGAACACTGACCTTTAAGAAACAAAAATACAGAGGGAGTGAGTTGAGCGAAAGCGAAAGAGTCTAATACTGTTTATACAGCTTCTATTATTGTCAGGATACCGCGTTAAATAAAAAGTATTAAACTGAGCGGCACAGCTCTATTAAAGGCCGCTCAGTCTGCCCACCACCTACACAGCTTTTCACAAGCTCAGGGTTTTCTTGAGCCAGATATACAATCAAACCAGTGTCATAAATCCACATCCAGATAAAGAAAAAAAGAGGGAGAGAGAAAATCCTGCAGTGATATCGCTTCAGGATAGTCAAATGATATACATTCTGAACTCCTTGAGAGCAGATTTTGGATAGCATGACACGCAGCAGTGTCAAGAAAAGGTTTTTATTGGGATGGCCTGTCTGCAGATCAGATAACCACTTGTGCCTCGGTGTATCACCCCTCACCCCCACTTTCATTTCCGTGTCCCGTCTGTCTACTTCTCTGTTTGATCCGAGACTCCCTCTGTGTCAGATTTCAACATTTCAATCATAATTTTTCTCCTTGAAGACGGCTTGCCGGGGCATTTTCAGGAACAGCATCCTGTGGGGATTAAGAAGCCTAAAATTACAAGAACCTATTGATCAAAGGGCAAGTAATTTATATCATAGACATTGGTTCATTGTTAAATTAGGATCCCATACCATTAAAACGAACCATAATCCTTGTCAAAGTTGAAGCTTGTCATGTAGTTCTGTCGTTGGTGGTCAGCATGCGAATCCATCCAGCAAAAGTAGTTTTAAGCTACTATCATGGATCCTAAAGATGAAGGTGAGACCTTCACCTTTAGGAGGTGGTGGTGAGACCATGTTCATGAGACTCTTGTTTAAGCAAGTAAAATAAGTTTGTTTCAATGTTCCAAAGCGCAAAAAAAACCTAACTCGACAGAACATGAAACGGTTAAACATCAATCATCAAAAGTCAAGTCTTTAGCCGAGTTGGTTTGGAGTTTACAAATGAAGCCATTCCTAAGATTAGTAATTATATCAGGCTATCTAACAACACTGTTTAGAAAAAGCCTTAAAGAAGCCTCCAGCTTTTTTAAACTGTGTGATAAAATGATAGTAGCACTGCGAGAACACGTCAGCAGGCTGACTGTTAGCAGCTGGTGATAAAGATGCCACCTGCTTCAAGGCTAACAAGCCATTTCAGTTTTTTAACATTTCTTTGTCTCATTAAAGTCCAATTTAACATATAAAATTGTGTATACTTCTACTCTGCACAGAATTTTAACACAATTGAAAACTTTATTATATAGTAAAACTTTACTCTGATTTATTTTAATAAATGAAGGGGCAGAATTAAAAGAAGTTATCTTTAAGGAGATATGGGGCGCTTTAGGATATCTATAGAGTTAGATGAGCAATACCACAATATATGGCCTGGAATATTTTAAGCTAATAATTTGTTGCCACATGTACAGCAGCTCATAGTCCTGCCAGATTTTGAATATGAAGCCATTTTCATTCAAAGGCGTTATTGATTTTGGGGAAAGAAATGATCTGCTTTCATGGGGATTTAAAATATGTATCTATACTTACACATATCTCAATAATTAGCATGAAAAAATTGATTGGCATTACAAAAATGTGATTAATTTCTGAGGCTCTGTAAACATATTTCCTCTGGTATTTTTGAACATCCACCTACTGCAATAAGCTCAAAGTCTTTAAGGTTGGACAGCCTCCATTTGCTCACTTCACAAATATTCTGTTGGCTTGAAGTCAGGGATTTGGTTGGGCCACATGCTCTTCAAATATATTTAAATATAAATCTCTCAGGGCGGCGAATACTCTGGAGCGTCATTGTAATTACCTATAAAAAAAAACATTAAATGACTTTTTATGTAAAAATGATGATCCCTTTAAATTAAAAACGTAACAAAACAACACAATAGTGGTTCTTTGAATACATATTCTTTTCTTAATGCTTTAAACAACATTGCTCAGAACGCCTGCCGGGACACATAGTGGTAGGAAGGAAACTAGACACAATAACCAACCTTGGATCTGAAGCTCAAAAAAGAACAATTTCACATTTTGCAGCATTGTTCTGAATAAGTCACTCTCTGGTATTTTCCTAAACAGTTTCTGAAGTCTGAAAGCAACAAACTTGTCTCCAGTCTGTCCCCTCCTTCCTTCCTCACACACACACTTGTGACCTTTGATGGCTGTATATTTTTCTTTGAAGGGGGGCTTGTGTTGCTCAAACGACCACTGTGGTTTAACGTTCGGATGTGAGTGTGTGTTAGCTTTGCTTTAGAGAAAGTGACGCTCATGGAGCGCACCCTTCATCTTGGATTACTATACCCATGGATCCTGTGGGTATTTGTGTTGGAAGTGATGGTGGAGCGGGATGATATTTACTTCTTCTGTCTGACAGCTGACCGACTGGTTTTAACTCAGCTTTCTCATGGGCTCATGGCACTTTGATATGAGCTTCTTGACAAAACCTAAGCTGAGAAAAGTGCCGCTTTTAATTCATATGCCTTTTATAAGTAGAAAATATGCATCTGAATAGAAGGTAAGAACCTCTATGTAGGCCATATGTTTAAATTCAGTAAATACTACAGTGATGTTCAAAGTTTAAATCCCGTCTAATTTTCTGAAATATCTATAAAGGAGACGGACTTTCTCGTAATCATTTAAAGTCCTCTGAAACTACTAGTATCCCCTTTATGCCAAGATCTTTCAAATATCTAATTGCTTTTTTGTGCTAATTTTCTGTCGAGTTCTTGTATCTGGTCATTAAATCATGTAAAATAATTATAAGAGTGACCAATTGAAGGACAAAGAAGTGTCATACTTCAAAGAAACTACAGGAGATTGCATTATCCGAGAGTTTAATGCGCAGGAAATGCAAACATTTCAGCTAAAAAGGTGATACTCATGGCTCATTGCCATTGCCTTCCAGCGCAATTCTGCTAGTTTCAAATCTCTCCTCACAGCTCAGTCTGTCCTTTCTCTCATTGAAGTGGATTCCTACAATTCACCCAGGGCCAATCAGCAAGCAGAAGGAGAAGTTGTCATCTGTGACATTGTATTTTGTTAATTGAGACGTTTTTACCTCAGTTACACATCTATAAGCTAATTGTATTACTTTGAAAATAGCTGCATCGAGAAATGGCTGCTGACTCAAGTTGGTCTATTGTGATGAGATTTGACTGATGAATTTTTAGCAAGAAACTACAAAGTCTAATCTTTTTCCTATGAGTGATAAATTGTTTACCAAGTAGCTGTCACCAGAACCTTCCGTGTTGTAGACGCTGTTACTCAGGGATGTAAAAAAGATAAATTAAAAAATAAAGAGAATGTCTTGAACAGGTCAAAACATGCCTTGACCTGTTTTATCCAGACTTTGAGAGAGCAAGTAGACAACAGCAAGGCTGAACCAAGTGTAGCCAAGTTTCTAATGTCCGAATTTCGATGGCAGTGATTGGATGAGCTTTTTAATGTTCAATACTTGCAGTGCTAAAAATTGTTTACATAAGATGTAAATATAAAATCTTATTGTATTGGTCTTGCATATACATTGCACTCTGATATAAATGACAAAGCAGGGTAGCTAAAAGGGGAAAAAATGGGCATTTATAGATCATAAATTCATGAGCTCTGTTTTTGCCACATTTGAACCGTCCCACTTTCCTCTCGGTACAACAAGGGAAACAAAGTCTCTCTTTTTGTTTAAAGAAGTTTTTATTCATTCCTTTCCCGAGGGATGCAATAAGACGTGGGCATTTTCTCATCTGCAGTCAAGAGGAAGATGCGGCTTGTTGAGTCTTCCTGGTCGTTGGACAGATTTTTAGAACCAAGTCCTGAACCTTTAGCTCTTCTGCAACAGAAGTAATAGCAGATACATTTGTTCGTTGTTAAGGGCGCTCTCAGGGTTTTTTCCGTAAAACATTTCTGCAAAAGCAAATTGTGGAGGATGCATAGGCATCCAGACTTAAGTACATTCACACACACACACACACACACACACACACACACACACACACACACACACACACACACACACACACACACACACACAGACGTCTCTTTTCTGGTGTGGAATTACTGTGACTTTCACCATTTACGGTATTCATCGAACTTTTATTTGTGGTACCGTTTGATTCCATGCATTTCCCAACCAGCAGAATAACTCAAACTCTTAGTGGCAGCCGATGTAATCAGCATATATAAAGCGGCTTCTCTTCCTCAGTGGCTTATCTGCTCTCTCTTTCCCTTTCTGCTTCTCTTTCTAAGTAGACATGTCTAGTTACAGCCTAAAATGGCCTTGTGAAAGAGGACGCGAGTTAAGATGGCATCCCCGGAGACTTTTCAGTGGAGTAATTTAATAAACTGTGATATTTTCCCACTCCACCAGGGAAAGGGAATAGGTTCAGAAAGTAATGAAACTCAGCTGTTGAATTTTTAATATTAAAGAATCAATTTCCTGTTCTTGAACATAACCAAGTAAAGGTTCCCCCTCCTCTCTCTCTATCTCTGCCTCCCTCTTATGTCTCCTTTGTTACATGCACAGTTGTAGCATTGATGTCCAATGAGCCTCCTGTTCTTTCGCAGAGGAAGGATGTAAAGGTTTAATGCAAACGTTTGTTCACATGCCTGTTTTGGCTAAAGTCCAGACTGAAGCGTTTGAGGAGCAGCTGGAAACCTAGATTTCCCAAACAACTGTTCCTGCCAAGAAGCTGTGAGTTAGCAAGTCGCTACCTAGAAAGAGCAGGCATATGTTACTGTTAATAATAAAGTCCTTCAAAGAAACACCGTGGGATTTCTACCGTACGCGGTGCAATTAGGGGAAGGCAATGTTTTACTTCTTAGTGCTGTGCAAAGAAGAACCAGAATTTAGGTCAGTGTCTCTGTGTGGCTTAAATAAAACATATGATGCTTTGCAAAAGTATTAAAAACTTGAAAGAGCAACAAAGAGTCCAGGTGAACTGTGGAGTGGAAGATGAATAATACATAATTTTTTTTTTTACAAAGAAAATCCTGGAAGTGTGACACGTTTTCCATATTCAGCTCCAATCGCCCAATGCTGTCTGGAGGTGAATATTAACCTGCCTACCGCTTGACCCTGCAACTATAAGCAGGTGTGGACAATGAGTAGATGGATCTTTTCTTGTGTAAAAGTCGGACAGAGAATTAAGCACTTCAAAACGTTTTCTCTTTTTTTATGTTGCACTTTCCTAATATCAAAATATTTACAAGCTAATATGAAATAAAACCAAGCAGTGGAAACTGGATATTTAGATTTGGGTTTTTTTTTAAAGTTGCTTTTGCAGTAATTGCTTCTTTTATTCTGAGTGGCCTTTCAGTCTGTGTCACCAAGACACAGACAGCACAGACTGCTGTTATTGCCAGTAGCCTCACAAAGTCTTTACATTTTATTCTAGGGTCTGTGGGCATGTTTTGCACTAAGACACCATTATATTTGTGATATTTCTCTTTCATGAAATATATGACTTGGCGTTCCTTGCTGTTAATACTTGCAAGCAAATTTTTACCCAAGATTGAACAAAGTTTGTGGACGTTCACATTTCCCTTCTCGATATCTTGACTGATTTCTTTAGATTTCTTCTTCATGTTACAGAAGGACGTTTTAAGGTTTTACCCTGAATGCATCCACACATGTTCCTTCATTTAGCTCATTTATTATTAATTGTTATTCACAGAGTTTCTGCAGTACATTAAAAGGCATTACAAATTATTAATTATAAATTATTAATTAAAATTTATCATTATTTAAAAAGCAATTAAATTTGATTCTTGGTGACATTCAAAAATTGTTGTTGGTTTTTCAAAAGAAAATACGATGAGTTCAGCTTTTCTGAATTGTTCAGCCAGACTCCCTCACTGGGGAATTTATAAATTATTGCCAAGAATGTAAATTTGCATAATACACTGAATCATTTTTGGTAGAGCACGTTGGCGGGAAAACGCAAAAAAAAAAAAAAAAAAACAAGCACCAGAGGAAATGGGTAAATGCAAATTTCAGCCAAAGTGAATGGGAGATGAGTTATTTAGGGAATGGCTGCAGCCTGTTGATGGCGAAGTGGTTATAAAGAAAATGAAGCTTCTGACAATGGGGGTCAATACTTAGAGATCACACATGCAGACCACAAATGGGCTGTAAGAGGGAAAAACAGCCAAGTCTGTCCAGTTGCTTTTCCGTATCCGTATTCATGGCGTCTCAGTGTCTTTAAAAACAACTGAGACGCCATGAACAGCCTGTGACCATCATGTCCATCATGTCCGTCAACAGGAGGAAATCAGGCGATCTTCACTCTTCTTATGTGCAGAATGTGACGTATGGCTTCAACTCTAATTTTAGATGAACAAAATGAAGTTACCATGCAACACACAGACTTAAAAATAATCTGTATGGCATTTTAGGACCTCATATTTGAACTTATTTATAAAAGCAATTTCTGAAGAACAACATAGCTGACATTTATTTTATATCATTACACATGGATGCTGTTTGTGTATGCTTCCAGATTATATATTAGCCTGTCTTTGTCCTCAAGTTCTTGATCTGTAGCTTAGGTGTAAAGAACATTTTACTTAAAGCCTGAAAACGTCCTGCATGTTTGTTTGGGTTTTCCTTCATTTCGAATGATCTTGAGGCTCTTCATCATTTAGAGCTTTAATACTAATTAATTTCACACAAACAAATATATCCAAAGTGTAGATAATTTGAAGATATGATTTAGCCAGCGACCTTGTCTCTTAAATGAAATTGGCTGTGGCTGTTCTGTGAGCCAATAAAATCAACCATTGAGTAGTCATTGAAATGAAGCGTTGCTTTCATTTTTTGGGATCTGGGTGGGAGTTAGCATCTGGAAGCATCAAACTTTAGAAACTGTTGATTCTGCTGAAAGCTAAAAGTCATCTGTTTTTGTCCAAGTATCTTTTATTTTTAATTATTTTTGCCAAACTAAATCAGAGATGTTTATTTTAAAAAAAATTTTAATTAGTTTTTTTTTTTTCACCCTTCAATCAGTTTTTACAACGTTTGCTCCAGAGAGGAAACTAGCATGTGATAATTTCTTTCGTTTGGTGCTTTTTGTTTGCTGCAGAACCTCAATGACACTCCTTTTACGGGGGGGGGGGGGGGGGGGGGGGGGGGGGGGGGGGGGGGGGGGGGGGGGGGGGGGGGGGGGGGGGGGGGGCGGGGG
>CAEGAF010094106.1:0-16650 GCA_903067075.1 Micropoecilia bifurca | reverse complement strand
TCCACAAAACACATGTAGACTGGTTGGGCGAACTCCCATGCACCCTCCAGGACCCTGCTGAGGGTGTAGAGCTGGTCCAGTGTTCCACGACCAGGACGAAAACCACACTGCTCTTCCTGAATCTGAGGTGATCTGAGACTATCCGACAGACCCTCCTCTCCAGGACACTTGAATAGACCTTACCAGGGAGGCTTAAGAGTGTGACCCCCCTGTAATTGGAGCACACCCTCCGGTTCCCCTTTTTGAACAGAGGGAAAAGTAGAAAAGTTCTTAATTGAGCGTTTGTACACACAGGAAAATGGAAGGCAAGAGTTCTTATACTGAGAGCACGCCGTAGGACGTCTTACGCTACCGCCATCTTGGCGCCTCCCGTACAGTACAACCCCTTAGGTTCTGTGCTGTGTGGATTTATTTCAACCGTTTTAAGAAACAGACCGGATCCATTAGGATTACTTTCCCCAGGTAAGGATGAAAGATCAAAATTACTTGACTTTGCAACCTTAAATTCGCTTTTAAACAACCCCTATGTTGCTAAATTGGCCCGAAATAACCGCTGATTGTTAGCGTAGCAGCTAACGTTTTCATACTGTTTTCTAATGGGAGTTCATGAGAAACCGCTGTTAGAGGAGAAGTTAATTAAAAACCAGAGGATTTAGTGAGTAAAGATCAGTCAGGATCAGAGCTGCTGTTCTTCAGTCTGTTTCACAGCTCAGCTTCTCCATGTCGGTATAAAGATGCTACGAGTCAGAGCCCAACATGCTGAAAATGTCTTTTTCTGAATGTGAAGAAAACATTTATGTATTTTCTATTAAACTTTTGGATTTCTCTTATCTTTCGTTTTACCCTGTGAACCACGATGTCTCAGAAGTCACTGAGTTCTCCCAGTGTGACCAGTGATCCCAGTATAATAAATAAATGCTTCATTCTTTCACTTTTTGTGTATTTTTAAATATCTCAATCTGAAGTATTAGTGTATTAATGTAGCTTATGTAATGAAATAAAAATAATTTACTGTGTTAGAATTATTTTCACTCTGCTGTCAATAGCAGAGTTGACATACTGTAATAAATATTTATTCTCTGGAAAAAATTAAGAAAAATATGTAGTTTAATGTTTGACAATGACTGATTTATAAATCAAGTCATTTCTCAATAATGTATGAAAAATAAATACAGGAAAATTATGTCTTGAAATGTTAAATGTACATTAAATTATGGAATTATGTAAATATATTAAATAAAACACTAAGTGTCTCTGTTAATCAATTTCAATATAAAAATGATCAGAATAATTTCTATCAAATAAAACATTGTGCTCTTTATTCAGAAATGCCCCAAAACAATTAAATAATTACATTAAAAGTTAGAAACTCTGTCTTTAGTAATTTCTTTGATTGCCAAATATATTAATGTGTGTGAGAAAATGTGTCAATGGCAGGTATTAACTTAAAATACTTTGTAAAACGGCACTTTATAAAGTTCAGTCCATTCACTTGTATCACCTTACTGGCACACCTCACATATTCCACTTTCAATATGGCGGACGCTGTTGCGTATTGCAGCAACGGGTGTCTACGTGTTAATGTGTAACTCCTTCAATCAGTGCTCCTACGCAGCACTGATTGGCTAAGCAATGTAACGTGATTCTTTGCAGCAAGCGGGGGCGTCATCACGACTTTACGCAAGTGTGTTTTTACGCCGCGGCAGAGGCTCAGCCGAACCCGAGACCGACTGAGACCGTTCGATCAAATGATGTTTGATCGAAGCCAGGTTAAGAACCACGGGTCTAAATAATTATCTTCTTTTTTATTAAATTTAAATAAATAAGATTTTTAAAGATGCTCTAAGTTATTGTGATGCACCTATTCTCTTAAGTGAAAGTAGAACTTAACTGACATTCCTGATGTGTCAAACCCTTTACATGTCACTCAGTCTAACTACATCGATATCCAAACACAGATATATGGTTGTCCTGATACTTTATAGTTTTATTAAAACCAGTGCATTAAACTAATAAGCATACAAAAATCACCAAGAGGCAAAGATGCTTGTGAAAAACAATACATGAATGATGTATAACTCTACAAATAAGAAAAAATAATTTTACCTATTTCTATTGTTAATTAATTTAACATTAAGCCTGTCCTCAGTCTTTCAGGTTTTGTCTGGTTTGTCCATGTCCTCTTTGGTAAAGCTAAAGGGCTTGTCGTATCCCATGAGATGGTTATAGTCATGAGGAATGGAGAAGAGGTCTGGATTCACAAAAAGCCCCATGTGGCCAGCATAGAAGGTGGCGAACATCTTGCTGACAGCTGGGATCCGGACTTGACTCTGATGGAACACACAACGTTTCTCAGTCAGGAAGACACTATAGGTGATGGCAGTGTAGGTATCTCTATCTGGATTGTGGTACAGACGAATAACATAGCCCTTTGTGATGAAATGGAGGATGATGGGAGTGAGGAAGGTGAAGAAGCCGATGATGCCACAGGAAATAACCTCAAGGGCAATGTTACCCATTCCCAATCCAGTCTTCAAAAGGATTTGAGGCATGAGGATGAGGCTGGCGCCGCTGGTACTATAAGAAAATATCTTCACCCCTGTACAAACAAGATTCACAGGTCATTGCAAAAAGTAACAAGAAACACCTTGTATATTAATTCTAATTTAGACAGCATTTTTCCCCAAACAGACTTTCACAGCAGAATAAGTGGTTAAGAGAACAAAACTTAGGACATACAGAAGACAAAAATATAGGAAAACAAGTACCAGCATAGTGAAAGAAAGGCGGCTTGAACTTTTTGGGTTGCGGATCTACAGATTTTGTACATGAATTTCCAAAAGGAAAAATATTCAGAGGAACTTATCATAATTTGAAAAACGTATACACAAAGCAGGGTCTGTGCAACCCAGAACTCCAGGGCCTCTAGCCATTATTTAGATTTTTTTTTCTTCATTTTCGGAATTTGCCATTTTCAGGCACTTTGATAAGAACAGAGTCAGACCTGTGGTGTGTAATTTACTATAAAGTAACATCTGCTGATCATGTTATATTACCTCCTGAACAAGCAAACCTTTTTGGGTCACACATGTCAAGGTTGGATGTTGTTTTTCTACAGCTGCATGGGAACCAGATGATCTGTTCCTGGTTTTGGATCCCTTATTGCTATAAAACCTATGTGTTGACTGCCTGGCAGAGCCTTCATTCAAAACTGCTTCATTATTGACTGTCATATAAGTTTTCTGTATTTAAAATACAAATAAACCTACAAAATATTGAGTGATTTCATTGAACAATGCTTGGTAATTATCTTTTTCTACAACAGACCACTTCAGAAAAAGGACTTTGCAATTGCAGGATGATCTTCTATGCTGTAGGCATTCACACAAACAGGAACTCAATCCCTGTTTCCAAAAGTGTACGGAGTTTCTGCACACTTTTTACCACGCTTCTCCTTCTGTGCTATTTTTACCATTAAACTCTTATATAATTCAACTTGTTCTGCTATTGCTCCTTTGGTATTCATAACCTTTATACTTTTTATAATATTCATTTTTTTTAATGAATTTTTCAGCCCCACTGAAATGAATGGAACAAGAACAGTTTCCTCCTGTGGCAGAATTGAGAATTACAATATAAAATACAATTTGTGTTTCAGCGCCTGTCTAACTAATTACAATGAATCATCCAGTTTCAGAGCTGTCAGGGAGGAAACAAGACAGTGGCCATTTTGAGTTTGGACAGTTAAACAGCTTTGTGCTGACAACAACTGGGGAAAAGTGATTAGTTTTAAAGGACTCTTTCATAAAACATTACATACAGGTTGTTTAAGCATTTTACATCCAGTAGATTATTGGTTGTT
Organism: Micropoecilia bifurca; assembly: GCA_903067075.1. Taxonomy (NCBI): domain Eukaryota; kingdom Metazoa; phylum Chordata; class Actinopteri; order Cyprinodontiformes; family Poeciliidae; genus Micropoecilia; species Micropoecilia bifurca. Next base: position 12,788 of record CAEGAF010094106.1, on the reverse strand, counting down.
AATATGCTATGGTTACATGCTGTATTAAAATTAGCATTGTCAGCTAGCAACGAACATAATTATGATACCCTTTAAGCTAATATCAGCTTAATTTGAGCTTTTGCATCGTCTTTTTTCATACTGCATGTAGTATGTTTATGTAGTCGCCATGCTATTGGCATTTTTTCACTGTGCATTTTACTTTAGGTCAACATGCTAGTGCTAGCTTAAATGCGATCATTGGTACCTTATGAACTGTTGGTACCTTTGAACCTAGCTTTGTAAGCAATGTTCTGCACCACTTTCTAATGCTGTTTGGCATTTTCTCCAAAAAACATTCAGCATACAGCATTTACATTGCATTTCCGGGGCAAATGCAGTTTTTCTAGTTTCTTTACATTACTTTCTCTAACAATATGCTTCTGCACTGAAATCAAACTATGTTATCCTCCTTAACATGTCTGTGTCAAATTTTATTTGAACTATGACTGGTCCCAAATTTACAATCATTATACATCCACTCTTTCTGATGATAAAATGAACAAAACATTTTGAGGTAACTGACCCCTAATAGCAGTGCCCAGGCTGCCCCTGTAAACCAGGCTTCCATCCTCAGTGTAGCTTGTTGTAGAGAGACACTGGCTGCCTTTACAGGTGGGATGAACCTGCTTACACAAATTAATGAATAGACAGACAGACACACACACACAAACAAGAGTTACATCAATAGGTTCCATTATTTTTGCAAATATGCAAAGAATATCACTGGTAGAGGAAAATAAACATAATGAGATATCTGTCCATTTAAAAGAACCCCCAAATTCTGCTGATAGCTTTAAAGTCTTGTAGAGCCTTTGTGAACAATTTTCTATTCATGACAGTTCACATCATTATTGTTTGTTTTGTCCTAACATAGTTATTTTATTTGAAAGGTTGCATAGACAATCATTATATTTATATTAAATTATAGCCATCGTTCCCCCAATAAAAAAATAAGCCAGAGCCCTGAGGAGCCAGATCTGGCCTCTAGTCTCAGATCAACACAGCGTCCAGCCCCAGCAGCAGCAGCAAACCCTCAACAGAAACATTGTACCCATTAGGAAAAACACTGATTCTATTTGAGATTCTTGATTAATATCTGGTGTTCTAAGATTTTGTTCCATGTAACCCTTTTTTACTTGAGCACCTGGCATCCAAGGGTATTGCTAAACGACGTATATTTCTGATTTTCAAATGTGCTAAAAATTGTTCTGGACATTTACATGGCTCTCACAAGCATGAGCCAACAGCATGATAATGTGCTCTAAGCTCTAAGTGCCTTTAAAGTGAGTGCTAAGATGTCTAAAAGAGCTAGTTAGCGGTAGCCCGGTGCAGCGGTGAGTTAGCCCGGTGCAGCGGTGAGTTAGCCCGGTGCAGCGGTGAGTTAACCCGGTGCAGCGGTGAGTTAGCCCGGTGCAGCGGTGAGTTAGCCCGGTGCAGCGGTGAGTTACCTTGCTGAGGATGGGAGCAAACCTCCTAACAGTCCTGAGCGACGCGTTATGCCTGAGTGCCAAGGAAAAGAACTGCACGGCGGGACTGGGAAGAGACTGAACCAACCGAACCACCATAGTAGCAGAAAACCTTCAAGTCAACGCTTGTCACTTCACGATCTATTCCGGATGCTCCAGCCACTCTAGTCGCTTATTTGCGCATGCGCTCAAGAAACACTTCCGGATTATCTAAAATTGTAAATCAATAAACTAACATAATTATTCATATTAAATACTACTTGTTATGCTTTAGCTGCATGCTTCGGTTCAGGGCTGGACCTCTCATATAAACATGTCAACAACAGACTTTTTATTATTCTTAGATTGCACTATGCATGAAACTATATCTACTATTACTAGTGTCATTTGTAATTAGCCTACATCATTCTGCTGATGATTTTAAACCTAGAGGAGTAGCAAACAGGCAAAGATGCTCTAATTAATTAATGTTACGTTGATTATGTAAAAGGAACATCTGTAAACAATGAACTTAATTTACACAAGTTAGGTTTAGCATTTGGAGGAGATCTGTAAAATGGGCAAAACATGCAATCACTACAAAATAAGTCAAATAATGCTCCTGGAGGCCCCTTGGTGGTGTTGGGGGCCTAAGCAGCCGCTTGGCTTGCATGTATGGCTTGAGCTCTGCTTTGGGTTGTCTTGATGGAAAATAAATGTTCTCTGAAGCCACAGTTCTCTTTTAGATGGAAACCGTCTTCCAGGATCTTGCTGCATTCATTTGACAAGCCTCCAGGGTTACTGGTGAGAAACAGATTTACACACCGGCCATATTCCATCCATGTATTAATGATTAAGTTTACTGAACTCCATGGGATGTCAAGGCCTTAGAGATTATTTTGTATGGGAGTAGTAATGAACTCTGCATTCGCATTAAGAGTCACAAAGTTGGCCTTCTATCACCTGAAGAACATTAGAGGACTGATGTCTCAGGAAGATCTAGATAAAGTCATCCATACATTTATCTTCAGTCTTATTTATTATTGCAACAACGTCTTCACAGGACTGACTAATAAATCAATCCAACAGCTGCAGCTGATCCAGAAGCTGCTGCTCGTGTTCTCACTAAAACCAGGAAGATAGAGACATAACACCAGTTTTAAAGTCCCTCCACTGGCTCCCTGTAGCTCAGAGAATAGACTTTAAAATACTGTTGTTGGTTTATAAATCACTGAATGGTTTAGCACCACAATAAATTAAAGACCTGCTGCTGTTGATGTACCAATCTTCCAGACCCTCCAGGTTCTGGTTCTGGTTCTGCTCTGCATCCCCAGAACCAAACGAGGAGAAGCAGCATTCAGCTTCTAGGCACCACACATCTGGAACAAACTTCCAGAAAACTGTAAAAGAGCTGAAATACTGACTTCCTTTAAATCTTGACTAAAACCCAGCTGGCTAGTTTTATTTGAAACATAAATCAATTACGAATTTAATGATGGCACTGACTTAATGTAAAGTTTTGATTGTTGAGTTAATGTTGCATGGCTTTGTGTTTGTTATGCTGTAAAGCACTTTGAAATGCCTTGCTGCTGAAATGTGCTATACAGATAACATTTTATTTGATTTGCATTGTGCCTCTTAAGCTAAATCCATTAATGTTGTCACCTTTGGTAATAAGGCTTTCTCTAAATGAGATTTTAGTTCTCCTTTATTTGAGTGATACAAGATGCAATCCTGAACCCAATTTTATTTATTAAACTCTTACACATGGATGGAGGCAGAAAATGGGAAGTAATTCAGTTAATCAAAGTTAACATTTAATTCTGCATCCCATACTTGGCAAGCAGCAACTCTCTGCAAATAATGTGTTCATATGCAAACATAATCAAATGACCGAGGTGAGCAGCAGTCCTAAGCCGCTCCATGGAGGTACAGCGCCAGGAATTTGCTGAATGTTTCTGGTTTGTATCCTGCCAGGCCAGCTGGGACCTGAAAAGAAGAGCCATCTGTTAAGATCAGTGTTCACCACCCACACTTCTGATGCACGACGCAATGTGTTAGTTACAATATGGAGAAGACTCTTCAACATGTGAAAAACAGACTAGTTACAGAGACTGAACTGGAAGCTGGATTTTCCTACCTTCACTTCCTTCCTCTTTATGAAGGGTCGAACCTTTGCAAAATCATACAGCTCAACATCTTCATCCAACCACGCCTACAGCGGACAAAAACACAGAGGAAAAACATTTACCTGAAGGTTAGGAATTAGTCTGTAGCTGGTTCCTGGAGTAACATCACCAAATAAAGTATAGAAAAATCTAAATAAGATGAAGTGGGTACAGTTCACAGTCTTCCACTGCATCAGGACAGGACAGTTAACTTTTACTTATTGTTTTACCATATTTAAGGAGCAACTGATCTGGGCATCAAAGATCAATGGTCTTGTAGTGCCTCCAAGTGGTCAAATAATTATTAGCTGAAATTAGCATGAGCTAATGCCATTACTATTGGGTCATTGCTCCAAGATCTGAGTAGTACTTGAGAAAGTTCCATGTCACTGGTATTGAGACAATGACTAAACATGTCACAGTCTCAAAGACACAATTTGTCGAATGGGTTGTTAGCTAGTGTCTCGTAGTTGTGCCAATAGAACATAGAAGCTGATTTAGCATGTTGAAAAACAATACAGCGCTTGCTTGGCTTAGCTGGAGATCAAACTGACACATTATGGTGTGAAATGTTATGAGGATCAATGCTGGAGCAATATTTGCACTATGCATGAAACTTACACAGGAAGATTCCTGTGCACATCTACTAATTTGATGAGGTATAGCAACTCTAAAAGTTGGCAAAAAGTCTACATTGAATAGAGAATCATGCTCATGATTGTAAAATTGTGCAATTCATTGTGGCAGCATGTTAGAGTAGCTCTGTTACATTAGTTCTGATTTTTTTTTTTTCATTTTGTTGGCTTGTTCATAATATTTTGTTTGAGGAATTGTATGTTAGAATAATTTTTGGATTTCAGCTTTTACATTTTTACGTTTGGACAGCTGAGATGTGTAACTGTGGCAACAAGGTGTCATTTTTTACAGCTAGGAGCAACTGATTAGCATCTCAAAAGGTCAAATAATACTCATAATAATACTGGACTGTACTCCATAGCTCAGAGGAGCTAAAATGGAGGCTTCAGAGAGAGAAAGAGAGAGAAGAAAGTTCAAACCATCTCTTCCAAGATTATATCCAACATCTCTCTGCCAGATTTATCAATAACTCCATTTAAAAAGATAAGAACCTCACTGAGATCCATAATCTCTTTTTCAAGAGGGACCTGTTTCTGACAAGGCAGGGATTTAGAGAGGAGCAGCAAAAGCAAATGAGGTGGATTAGCAGAGTTTTCTAACTAATGGTGTCATCCAGGACATGTTACTATGGAATATCATCTCTGCTGAACAGAAATTGAGCTATTAGATTGTCATAACACCATACAACAACAGCAGCCTTCAGTCACAGGCCTCTCCATCATTAAGACTGAACGCTACAGGGGATCTTTTCTGCCCTCAGTATAATTATCCACAATGACTCTGGAGATACTTGGATGATGTGAGTTACAACAATATTTAATTTTTCCTTTTTTAATAATTAAAGTGTTTATGAACTGAATTGTCACTTTTTCACCTTACTTGCAAAATGACAAAATGGGAAAAAAAGTATTTTATTTTTTTAAAGCACAATTCTTTACATTTTAAATCCCACCTGACTCAGAGATTTAACTCCAGTGTCCTGAATCCTAGCACTTCCATATTCGCAGGATTTTAACAGTAAATATGTCACCAAAAATGATTACTCAAATCCTTCTGTTTTGATCTGTTTTAAAGAGACTGGGATTTTTTTCTCTTTCCTTTACGAGTCCATGGAAACTCCAGAGAACATTCAACCTTATAGGTTCTTTTAGGATTCATTTTAAAACTCTTATGTTTGTTTTTAAATCACTACATAATCTTGCCCCTGCTTACCTCTCTGAGCTTCTTCACCCCTACATACCTTATCGGTCTCTCAGGTCCGCAGATCAGCTGCTCTTGGAGATCCAGAAGGAAGCTCAGAGGGGACAGGGCTTCTCTGTCATAGGTCCTAAGTTATGGAATGACTTGCCATTGCAGGTCAGAGAGGCTCCTTCACTGTCCACTTTTAAAGTTCATCTTAAAACCATTTATTTTACTTAGCTTTTAACTCCAGCGGGATCTAGTCTTAAAGTGTATGTTTTTTTGTTTTAAACTGTAAGTGTTTTTTTTTTCATTTTATTTTATTATGTTGTGTTTTTAATGTACAGCCCTTTGTATCAGCTGTGGTTGTTTTAAAGAGCTTTATAAATAAAGTTGGTATGGTATGGTAACCGACCTGATTCTTGATGCCATCATCTCCAGAGAGATCCGTGGTGTTGAGCTGGAATACCAGAAACTGGAAAATTCTGCCGTTGGTCCCCACTGCCTGTACGGTTATGGGACGCTCCAACAGGCTCTGTGGCTGTGTCTGAGACACACACACACACACACACACACACACATTGTGTAAAACAGATGAATTATCAAGACTAAGGAGAAACAGTGAGCGCTCTGACAGTTTTGCCTGTGTGTTTCTTTCTATATCCTTACCCCGTACAGTTTGTGTGCACGTGCCAAAGCATTTCCAAAGGTGAACATGATCATCTTGGCTCTGAACTGCTCTGTGTGGAGCTGACAGTTAGGATCAGATGTCTCCAGGAAGTAAAGTGTGTGGGCATGAGGATAAGGGTATTCTCCCTTAAAACCTGAGCCAATGGGAGGAGTTGATTAGAACTGGACCAGCTGAGCTCCATCTCAGAGAAACCTGGAGACGACTCACCTGTGCAGTTCATCTCCTCTTTGTACACACTAACTTGTTGAAGGTCGATGGTGGGTGAGACGGGATAGAAGCTTTCCAGGACCTCATTTGATGTCTCTAACACTTCCTGTTCCCCGCAGATCCAAGGAAGAGGATCCATGCTGCAGTGTAGCAAACCATTCAGACCTCTGATCTGGAACAGGTCCTCACCTGACAGGCAAGCAGGAAACAGAGGATAGCTTAAAAAATTAAGGAACAGTCTGAGTTGACCCAGTTCCAGATCCAGTCATTAAGAGCTTCTCAAAGTGTGGGAGGGTGAGCAATAACCAGCTATCTCCCTGGACATTACTCCTACTGTACTCCATGTGCCAGTCAGACATGTTTCACTGATGTGAGGTTTACCCGCTTTAGTTCTGCATAGTGCCAGATGATAGAATGCTTCAGTTGCCTTGTCATTTACTCTACTAAGATTATTGTTGTGCTAGAGTTTTATCTCTGAGTTGAATATTTAGCTTCAAATGTGGCTTGCTAAGTAACCATTTAGTTTCAAAATAAATATTTTGCTTGTTAACTAAATATTTAGTCTGAAGTGAAACTTTTAACTCATTACTTGACTTGCTAACTAAATATTAGCTTAAGCATTAGGCCTGCTGGCTAAATATTTTGCTTGAAACTCACAGCATTTCCCCTACCACTATCCAGGGGGCGTTCCATCCCCCTGAGAAGATCATGACATAGAGGAATTGTAAGAGTTCATAGTTATTCTTGCAGATTTTCAAATTGAAAAATACTCTATTGATCCCAAAGGGAAATTAAATGCTGTTGTAACTCATTAATTTAGATTATTCAAAGAGTTATTATAGATGGTGATGGATGTTGGCAGCAAAGATCTCCTGTAGCAGTCTGTATTACAGCAAATTTGAAGAAGCAGCCTCTGACTGAAGACACTCTGTTTTCCCAAGACAGAGTGTCTTGGTAATAAAATTCTACCCCTTCAGTCACTGGCACAGGCTTGGTGAAGTTTGCCAAATGTTTGCTGTTACTTTTTCTGGATTCATTCTTTTCCTCGTGTTTTTGTCATACCTCGTTTCCAGGTAGCTGCTAATGAGTAGTTCTCTGCAAGGATCCTCCTCCCAACAGCTGGGTGAGTGGGCTGCAGGGATGCACAGAGGTGCAGCAGGTTGAGCAGCAGAGTATTGCTAAAGAATACACACACAGGGAGAGATTGTTTGGACATGTTCAATGGTAAGACCATCATATACTGTAAGTATGTTACAATGTTGTTCTCTCAAAGGCTGAATTTTAAACTCCAGGAAGTAAAGTGGACCAGTTGCTGTTATAATGCATGATCTTCTCAAACTAATAGTGTTACCCATATATTTCTAAGAATGAGTTCAGATTACAGTGCAAATTTGTGAAAAAAGCAGTTGACTCTTTTTTAATACAAAATGTTCAAAATCTTATATTTTCTTCCCTTCCAGATAAGAATCGGACAATCACAGATCTCCCAAAATTAAGTAAATCAAGACCAGATTTTCAGCTGGGCAGTTTAGTGCTCCACCCCTGAATAAAATTATTCTAAATGTTATCCACCCAGACTAGATGGATTTTTATAGAACCCAATGTTCTTCTTGCAACTTTCCTTGGAACAATATTTCAACATTTTGGAATCAGCAGACTAGGAACAACCAGCTTGTTTTCCCACGCTCTGTGTTGAAGTCCAAACCTGAAGGAGTTTTAGGGAAACATTTTAACACAATAAAATGATCATGGGGCTTTTCTGCAGGGGAAGTGCTGGAGTCCACAGGTTAGTTTAAACTGGGTCATGAATTAACACGCATGTACAACACAAGGATTCAAGACTTTAGCCTAATTCAATGAACCACAAATCATTGCTCATTTGTGTTTAAGTGCTGGTTCATCTCCATTGTATTTCAGTCTGTATTTCCTGTCTATGATGATAGTGGGCGAGTCAGATTTATATTTCCTTCTATTCAAAGACTTTCTTATCCTGATCTTTAGTTAATAAGTTGAGATGCTGCTAATTATACCTAATCACTTAAATTAGTTTTTTTTAAGTATATTTGTGTTTGGCAGAAACCAATCATGCTACAACATAGAGCAGGACCAATAAGGTGAATATGGAGGGTCTTTTCAAAGTTTGTACAAATACCACCAGTACTTGCCATTTTAATTATGACAATTCATTCTCAGTCAGAACCAGCCAATTTGTTCTGGAACGGCACTGACCGCTGACCAGCAGGTCAAATACTGGGAAAACAATTATCTTATGTTTAGAGAATATATCTAAACTGAATTCACCCACTGCTTTAATTTGCTTGATGCAAAACAAACAGTATGTCATTAATGCACCTTATTTCCTTATTTTAAGAGAAGCATAACAAAATAAGATTACAGATATATGGTTTGATTCATAAACAGGAGCAACCTGGAAATTTCTTCATTTTCTGGTGGGATATAAAACTACAACCACACCTGCAGAGTCTGCTATCCACTTTCTATGGCTAATCCTTGATACACTAAAAAACAGAAAACTGTATCATCCAGTTAATTCAGCTCTACTTGTATGAGGGGTCAAAGTTCACTCTTTAAGGGGATATCAATGAACTGTTCTGATGTGTTACTGGTACATGACTATTACAGTTATTTGATGGTCAGATGTTTATCAGTAATAATCAGTGCTCTGGAACATCTCTGCATGATGCTTAAGTCCACTTAAGCATCCACTTTAATGTTGCTCCTTTACAATCATGTCCATTAATTAATCTTTTCATTTTGTGTCATTTATTCCTCATGAAAACAGAACAGAAATAATCTTTCATGGTTCAGAATTGTTTCCTGAAGGTTTCGGGAAAAAAAAAAAAATCGCACCCGTTTAGAATATTCAAATGCATACTCAGCATCCCAACCCCTTTAATAAGTGAGCCTACCTGTATTTGTCCTTTCTCGGCCGTGGCTCCGTTGTGTCCCAGAACCGCGAGTGTTTGATGGCGTTCTGCACGCGCTCGTCCTGGTCGGGCAGCTGGTTTTCAGGCTTTGCAGCCAGAGAGATGAGGTGAGGCAGCAGGCCGGGTCTCACGTGGGTTTTGGTCAACCACGCAGCCTGGCGCACACCTGGAACATAAGAAAAGAAAGGAGTTTCGCTGGAATAATCTAATCACACGTCAGCCTTGATGCTCATCCTGATTTTAGAACCAATAGTTTATTAAGTAATAAAACCTTGCTTATTTTCAGAAATGTTTCCACAGTAAAATCACAGTTCAACTTTTATAGTGTTTAAAATGAATTAATTAACTTCATTTTATATATTTAAGTACAACTTGATGAACACAATGCTATGTTAAAGGCTTTAAATGTCTTATTTTCCTTATAGGCAGTATTAATAATTATTAAACAGTTCTGTTATTTTTCACAGCACTGTGTGATTAAAGAAACAGCGACATGTTCTGATAAATGTAGCTGATCAGAACAAAAACCCCATTCATAAATCCAACAGGTTTCTACATAAACAGCTAGGTCTGCTACGTAAGTTTTACAGTTCGCCCTCCCAAATTTCAATAGACCTCAATTTCTAGCGAATATCTTTCGCTGGAACTGGAAGACCCTTTAAATATCACAAGTGAACAAACAAAACACAACACAACACATATAGAACATCTATTAGAAGTCATTCATTGACAGTGCAATAATAATAATCACATTTTCGATATATATATATTTTTTCAGTGTTAAAAAATTCAGCATATAAAAAAAATTCAACTTTTAAAAATTCAAATTTTGGTATTTCTTCAATATGACACTTGGGTCATGTGATTGGCTGGGTGTTGAAATCTGACAACGATTGCTAATGCCTGTGACCTGAAGTAACCTTGCCATTTTTGTGCAGCGAATTTTTAGATGCTGAATTGAAGAATTTTTAGGTCACTGAAAATATTGCATTTGAATTTTTAAAAGTTGAATTTTTTTATATGCTGATTTTTTTTAACACTGAAAAAATATATTGAGAATGTGATCTCTTTGAAATAGGAATGTGAATTTTTTTTAACAAATGAAATTTGCAAACATGTACAAATAATGACATTGAATTTTTTAGGTCAAAAATATATTCTAAATTAATTTTTAAATTGAAAATGTAAGAACAAATATACAACATTCAAATTTCAATTTTTATTCAAATTCTGATGGCACATATTTTCTTCCATAGAGGTTACACCTCTGGGACACAACCGCAAATGTCAACCACATATTTAATTCCAAAATAAAAGCCTGTTAAAATAAGACGTTCTTATTTTTCCCTTTAAGTTGCCGTGCTTTTATTTTAAAACTAAACATCAGATCGGGTTGACATTTGCTCTTTGTGTTTTAGAGCTGTCCGTCTGCAACCGAGGAGAAGCCACTACAGAGATTTTAAGGAATAAACAAGACAACTTGGGGGTGGGGGAGAAATAAAAACGTACACTTTTAATAGGCTTTCATTTTGGAATTAAACATCAGATCATGTCGCTCTGCCGCTTAGAAGTGAGAGAAGTCGCTAGAAACAAAGTTTTCAGCATTGCTTAATTTCCCTAATTATTCCCGACACATTATTTCTTTTTGCAACTGCATAAACTGCGTCTAAACATGACGCCGCTGGAAATCTACTTGCAGTAGCTCAACCATGAACCGGATGTGAGCTTTTATTGTGAAAGCAGCACGTAAATGCGGGTATCGTAACGTCTTGAGCTGTGGCGCACGTGAATATGATATGCGGGCCAGCTTTTCGAAGAGGCGGTTAGCTTTACCGTAGTTCACGGGGAATACTTTTGACATCCGGTTTTTGTTAGTTAAAAAACCCTAAAAAAACAAACAATCATGAAGGTAGAAATGATCCAGCTCGTTATTATGCTGTTAATTGATTCACAACTTGTTGCAACAGACTTATCAATAGCTTGTTTTAAAGCAGTCAAACAATAGCAGCCTACCTTCCAGTATGCTGGTCCTCTGGTTGAATACATAGCACGGTTTGTCTTTATACAGCGCCATCTCCTGGGCGGGTGGAGACCTATAATACCTCGGGTCCTTGAAGCTCATCTCCCATTGAGGATAAACTGGCTTAGCCAGGCCGGGGACATAGTGCATTCGATCCCCGTAAGTCACCATCTCCAATCCCGGGATTTCCACCTTCTCCCTGGGTTTCTTCTGAGGAGCTACCCTGGCTCCCAAGCAGTGGCTGACTCTCAGGTTCCTCCAGGTCTGAAGGCTGCCTGGTGCTCCATGTGCGGACAGCTTAGAAGCATTCAGGAAAACATTTGGAGAAAATAGAGAAACTGTCGCTTTTAAATAGCGTGTCGCTTCTGGGAGCATGATGCGGTCCAACTTCTTCGGCTGTTCGGAAGATTAAAAATTGTTTTGATAACTGTGGCCTTCACTAAAAGACTAAAATGCTTTCAGGTGGCCGCCATGATGGCGTTTCTTCATCAGCTACTGCTGGTTACAGGAGCCTCTAGCGCCCCTTACAGGACAGGGGCGTTACACATAACCGCCGGTCCTCGTAATACTTTACTGAAGTCGCCATCTACCGAGGCCATTCTCTTTTAATTATGGAAGTCTGATCCAGAAAACCATATGTATAATTTCAGTCCCTCCCGGAGTTTGGCCAATCTTTAAGCAATTTTATTAGTACCGAAAACAGATGGGTTTTTAAAAAATGTGGCTTTTAATGTCCAGATTATTTGAAATAAAGTTGTGCAAATTTTCTCTTTTTGTTAAACTAATCTTTATTATGCTGTCCTACTTTCTAAACAACAGATATAAATTATTATTCTTACATCTCCACGTTTTATTTTGTCAACGGTTACACCGCAGCAGCGAATGACATAAATCATCTTTGTTCACTCGCATGCAAGAAATTTCTGGATGTAATAACATACAATGTGTGTCTGCATGGTAAAAAAAAAAAATCTTTGTATTTGGATCATCTCTAAGAATAGCTTATCGAGGCAAAGCATAGCACTTCCTATGTGGGACCTAAATGTCTCCTTGGCTGCTGTAGCCCCATCTGCAGTGAAGAAAATTTGATACAGCACCTAGATAACCAGGTGTCTCACATTCAACAAGATCTGATGCTTTTTAACTTCTAAAGTCAGAATTAAGGACAGTGTGTCCAAAAGCAGAAGCTAATGTGGCATAAATGTTTTATGGCCTTTTTTGTTTTGTTTTGTTATCAGCGTCACACCTGCTGTTACTGCTGTTTTGCCTACAGAAAACATTTGAAAAGGTCAACTTGAGTGTTCCCTGTTGGCTGGGGCATTGATGACTGCACCATTTAATTGGATTAAGTCAGGGGCGGAGCTATAGAGGGGCCTGGGGGGGGGTGTTTGGGGGGGGGCCCCCCCCCCCCCCCCCCCCCCCCCGGGGGCGCCCGGGGGGGGGGGGGGGGGGCGGGGCCGGCCGCCGGCGGGG